>VZUI01054143.1:0-59802 GCA_013401135.1 Cettia cetti
TTCTGTAGGAGGGACAATTGATGGACACTTTCTCAGACCAGTGGAAGTGAAGAGGTTGAACCTCAGTCTTCCAATGTGGTCTCTTTTCTAGAAATCTATATAAGCTGAAAGAAAAAATTAAACTTCATCTTTTCCCACTCCGACTCCTCTGTGGTCACTGTGTTTCCCTCGTGACGGTATTGCACCATGCTAGCAATCCTGTCATTTTTGAAAAGGACTTCTTATGAAATATAATCAACTAATGTTGCCATATCTATTCTAGAGGCCCTTCTGAATGCACTGAGCTCTCCTAGTTCAAGCACAGCAGTGAAGACTTATGCCTGACAATTTGCATTTTTCATACTGAATTTAAATTTTACTGCCTTGCCTGCTCTTACAAGTGTAGATTATTATCTAGTTTTCTATTTGTAAAAAAACCAAAATTAATGTCCTGTTCACGAATCAAGGATATCTTCCTTTTCTGAGAAATATTGAGGTGTCAAGGATCATGTAGCTTCCTAAGGGTGAGCACAAATATTCAAATATTGATATTTTTCAGTCTTTACACTTTTTATTGCACAGAGAGGTAAACAGAAATTACAGATTTTAAAATGCTCAACACTAAATTAAGTATGCTCCTCATGAGTATTTGATTTTAGAGCTAGATCCACGAAGAAAGTGTGGTGCAGCAATGATAAATTTCACTGTGTAATATACAGATATATGATTTAAAGGATTAATTGACTATGGTTCTTTAAATGTTACTGTCTTACTAGTGCCAATAACAAGTCACAGAATATTTCCAACATAACATGACATTATATTCTGGATAGAAAAAGTAATTTCTACAAATACATAATAAACTTAAGTTTTAGTCTTGCAAGGAGAGCCACTAGTGTGGATCCATATTCCTATTAAAAAATTAGTAAGAAAATCTGGTAAAATTATGAAAAAATATTGTCACATCTATTTACTATTTCAACACAGTATAAACATCTCCTTTGTAGTCTCATTACATAGTGATTAAAGGATGAAAATAGAATTTCATTTGCAAGGTATTAGTTTACAATGAATTTTTTGTAGTTGTCAGGGAAAAACTATAATTACATAGAAATTAATTTTTCTCTTCCGGATATTAAGTGACAACGTGTGCATTTGGATGGGAAGGATGGGAACAAGTTCTAAAAGCAATGCTCTGAACAACAAGCAGCTGCAACTCAATATATGTAAAAAATGATGAAACCAAGCTGAATAGTGTAAACTTCAGTGAAAAAGTTGTCTCTTGAGATGCAAACTTCTTGCAAAGCTCTTGAATGATTAATGGAAATGGTATTTCACTCGTGGTTGTTTTTTGAATTGGGTCAAGAACACATATGTTTATAACACATAGAGAAATGATGTTAAATTTTAAAGCTATGAGAAATTCACAAGAGCCAGACATATTTAGGATTAAAACTTTGACTATGTCCACAGTACATTCCCCCTGTGCCTTCATAATTGCAATGTTGTTAAGGCTTGAAATCAGTGCTTTTATGTTACAAGTTAAAGATTAATTGGAAGCCTTATCTTTGAATTTTCTTTTTTTCTTGGGTTAAAGGCAAATCATTAAAACAGCATGAATGCATTTCCTTTTCCTATATTAATTTCCTTTTATTCATGGGAAAGGAGGAAAAGAAAAGGGAAAGAGAAGGGGAAGGAAAGGGGACACTGAAGGAGAACTCTAAAACAAATGTATGCTGTATGCAGCATATAGGGGGTATATTTGTTTTCTCATTGAGAAGAATTTGAACTTAGAATTTACAAAAATGTAATATTATTATAATTTGGATAGGAAAAGTCGCTCTCTTTCTACAAACAAATAGTGCAGGGTTTAGCCACAATTTTAATTCCGATTCTAACAACGCACAGATAACAGCTTTTTCTGCAATTCAACTCAATAAACTTTATCTCATTCTTGTTTTTGACTTTGTTATTAGTGCCAGTTATTACTGGTCAATAGCTATTGTAATTATTGTCAAGTAAGAAGAAAAAACTAACACTGTAGTAGAATATGATCTTTTTGAACTAATTATGCATTATGGTTAATTTACTTTTAAATATGAAATATCTATATCCTCCATTTTTTTTACTGAATATTTAAAGTTATTTTATTCAAGTTGGATAGCTGTAAAATCTCCTAAAAGAGGTATTCCCTTCAAGAGAGAACTTATTTGTATCTGTATTTTATCTTGTTGGTGAGGCAATTTTTCATGCTTAGAGAATCTCAAAATAATATTTATACCTACCACACCAGTTTATATTTTTTAAATGTGTATCATATGTAAAACTATTGTCTGGTTTTATTGAATTGTCACTGTTTAACGACAGTTGAGATAAATTAATTACTCCAATTCATGTTGTATGTCTCTTGAGAAAAACTTTTGAATAAAATAGAGTAAATTATGTAATGTTCTGCATTTTATGACATTGCTGTCAGTTGTTAATTGTATCAGCAGTCAGCATGAATTTGTTGATGGTAAATAATATTTTATTACACCATCACTTGTTTTTCCTGTGACATTTTGCACATAATGTGGAAAATCCGAAAATACGTAAAGCATTACAAGATTTGACTGAGGAATAGACTGACAACCTGCACACAAAAGCCACTGTAACATGAGGAAAGATAACCCTATGACTTAATCACTTTGATAGCAGTTAAAAATACCACACAAACCAATAGGCTCACTTAAGTAACAGTTCTATCCTGCAGGATGGGACATGGAAGAGTTGTCAGTGTATAGTCTGAGTCAGTCAGGTGGATGGTGGATATGGCTGAGAAACGTAGCATGAAAATGGGTCTAGCAGCTGAAAAAAATGGAGACAGGGCTACCTGTGTCTTTAGATGTGAAAGAAATGTCAAGCAGAGACAGGAGAGTATGCACAGTTTTCTTTTTCATGCCAGTGAATAACCCTTCTGCATGCAAATAAATCACATTTTGTTTTCAGAAAGGTGCACATTCTAATTTTGGGATATTGTCTGCTGATAGCATATTGTCTGCAGCCTTACAGATGCCAAGTCCCAAGGTCGGCTGATTTTGTTTGAAAACAAATGAGGTATATATTGAAGTGCAATCAAAGTTTGTTCTTTTGACCCAAAAATAACCAGTGGAGGCCTAGTCTTTTGAAAAGGATGCCTTCACAAAAGTCTGAATGAGTTTTTGCTTAACTTAGAGATCAAAAGCAAAAGATTTACTTTCAATTTATCTCTTCATGAAGTTACTAGAATGACTTGAAAAACAGAAAATGGTTGGTTGTGCTTTTCGTATGTGCAAAACCCAAGGGACATCCATCTTTGGTCAAAGAAATACATCCAGTTTTCTGTATTGGAGCACCTTCTGTCAGACCAAGATCAGTTTCTGCAGAGGAAGAGAAAATCCTTTAGACATTGCATCTGAACACCCAGGCTATTTCTGACAACAGATACTGCTCTTTCCCCAGCTTTTCAGAACTTCCCAAAATACAAGTTTTCAAGAAAGTTTTCTATAGGCTAGAGAGGGACAAGAAAAGGGCAGAAAATACAAGCTTTAAGAGAAAAGATAAAAAGATCCTTTAAAACTGGCAGAAGCTTAGACATTCACAGCTCAGTGCCTAGGCTGCGAGTTGATCAACATATAAAACTCTTCATAATTAGTTGACAGGTGATATCAGATTATGTAAATAAAGTAAAAAGGATGGGTGTTTTTAACAAGAATCGGGACCAGACCCATCAAGGCCTCCTTGCCACATTTGCAGTCAGACATGAAAGATATATTTTAATCATTGTACAACAGTTAAAATGCATCTTTAAAACTAACCAGATCAGATTAGCCCTGAAATAAGAAGCTACTAAATAAAAAAGTTCCCGAGGTAGTTCTTTCTCACTGATCATTATTTTCTCCTGTTCTGAAAGAGATATGCTCTCCATAAATGTTGTGAAGATAAAGAGATTTATGAATGCTCATCATTTATGAATGCTTAAAATTAGCCTACTTAGATTTTCATATGCCTGTAACCCCCCTCTTTCCACTAAATTTTAAAATTTACATTTGAAAATTAGCCTAAAAATCATATTTGCTGGGGGTTTAAACTCCTTTCTCTTTTATGCTTCCAAAATTTACATTTGTAATACTAAATATCAGTTTCAGAAGATGTTGGGTCAATGCCCAATATATCTTTTTGCTTTGCATTTCGTGTTATTTCGAATCTTAGAAGCTTTTTTCAATGTGAACCCCCAAATGATGCATAACTAACAAACATTGGCCCCCCTCTACAGCATCAGAATGATCATCTAGGTTGACACTAGGTGGCAGACAAGACAACTAGCAAGACCCTTGAGCAAACTCTCCCTACCTCTGTATTCTGGTGTGCTTCCTTCCAGTTTAACACCTCCTATGATAGAGGCAACAAAATCAAGGTGTTAGTACTGCAAACATGCTAATTGCAGCACAGACTTCCTCCACACACTATTGACTGACTATACTTTTTAGTGCTAGTGTTTTGAAGAATGAATAACACTCTGAGAATCCTTTGTCTTTGAAGCCATGAAAACATACACATTGATTAAAAAATATTTTGTTAATAGTTTAATTATGAATATACACATATATTCCTGTGAAAGAATATATATTTCATAACATATGAGAAACAATGCCGAGCTAAATTTTATTGTTGTATAAATATATCACTTGTTATATAGATGTATTTGTATACCTATACATATGTGTGTTGTATCTATCAGCCTATAGTCAATCCATTGGCTAATATTCTAGGATCTGCTCCCCAATGCATTCAGGAGCAACGCATTCCAAGACAAAGTCAGGCAAAAACACTACAAGGAGGCTTGTGTGGATGAACAAGGTTGAACTCAAACACAAAAATGAAGACTAAAGAGGGTGGAATCAAGAACAGATAGCCTGGGATGAATATGAAGAGATTAACTGAGCAGCCAGGGGTCAGAACGCGAATTCTAAAGACCTGATGGAATTAAATCAACCCATGAACATCAAGGGCAACAAGAAAATCTTCTATAGCTATGTTGGTGATAAAAAGAAGATTAGAGAAAATGTGAACCTTCTCTGTAAGGAAATAGAAAACCTGATTACCCAGGAGATGAAGACTGAGTTACCCAATGACTTTTCTCCCTTTGTCTTCAATGGCGAATGTCCCACCCCTGCTGCCTGTGTCACAGAACATAAAGTCAGGGACAGGGAGAATGAAGAATCTCCCACTCTCAAAGAAGACCAGGTGTGAGACCGCCTACGGAACCTAAAGGTGCACAAAACCATGGGACCTGATGGGATGCATCTGTGAGTACTGAGGCAGCAGACAGATGAAGTGGCTAAGCTGATATCTGTCATATTTGAGAAGTTTTGCTGCTCCAATGAAGCTTCTAAGGACTGAAAAAGGGGAATTTTTGCCTCCAAGTTTAAAAAGGGATAAAAGGAAGACCCAGGGAACTACAGGTTCCAGTCTCATCTACATGCCTGGAAAGATCATGAAGCAGATCCTCCTGGAAAGTATGATAAGGCTTGTGTAAAATAAGGAGGTGATTGATGACAGTCAAAATAGTTTCACTAAAGGCAAATTGTACCTGATGAATTTGGTGGTCTTCTATGGCATGGTTAAGTCATTGGTGAATATGGGAAGAAAAATGGATTTAATCTATATGGGCTTGTGCAAAACATTAAAGACTGTTCTGCATGACAACCTTGTCTCTAAACTGGAAACATAGATTTGGTAGATGGAATTTGTGGTGAATTAGGAATTGGTTGGATGGATGCACTCAAAGACTTGCAGTCAGTGGCTCGATGCCCAAGCAGAGACCAGGCATGGGTGGTATTCCTCAGGAGTCAGTACTGGGGCTGAAGCTGTTTGACGTCTTTGTTGGTTGCGTGGACTGTGGGATTGAGTGCACTCTCAGTGCTCAAAAACACCAAGCTGTCTGGTGCAGGGAACATGCTGGAGGGAAGGCATATGTCATCCAGAGGAACCTTGACAGGTTTGAGAGGTGAGCTTGTGCACTTTTCATGCATTTCAAGAAGGCCAAGTGCATGGTCCTGCAGCTGGGTCAGGGCAAACCCAAGTACAAGTAATGGTCTGGGTGAAGAAGGGATCAAGAGCAGCCCTGAGTAGAAAGTGGGGGTATTAGTGGATGAGAAGTTCAATGTGACCTGGCAATGTGCTATTGATGGATAGATATAGATGGAGATACTTAGAAAAGTTTTATCTGGGCTTTCAACCATGTATTCCTTGAGTGGTTTTACAATATGTTTTCTTTATGGCAGTGAACGTGTCTGTCTATTGCTTCCTTTCTTACTCTTTTTCAAATTCTGAACCATCTGTTGAATATTGTGAAAGATCTTCCACTAGAATATGCCTAAATTACGTAATTAAGCCATATGAACAGAGCAAGAACTTTGTTATAAGCTCAAAGAAATAACAAATTTGCTAATATAATTTAAAATTTAGCAGAAATATTAGTGGATATATTAAAAATATTGATCAAATTGTAAAGGAAAAAAAATTTAAATAAAATTACTTTCAGCTTTTTTTTTTTTTTTTTTGGCACCAGAAAGTTATTAGTCACAGGGGACCAAGTCTATAATCTGATTTCCAATTCTTAACAAACTGTGGTGGGTAATAAACTTGTAATGAGAGAAAAACAAATTAAACTGTCTAAAAGGTCTGATCCTTCAATAAATTTTTATTTTAATGAAAAAACCTATAGAGGGAAACTTGAATTTTCCTACTCTCTTATTTTTGAAGATACCTAAACACACACAATATTGCATACTTTTTAGCTGTCAGCAAAACCAGTTGAAAAAGCATCAATGATAATTGAATTTATATAGAAGACATCAATCCAAATGACCCAGGACCTTTTCAAAAAGATACACAAGCAAATAGAGAGTACTCTAACTGTGGCCTTTTTTTCAGAAAGTTAAAACTGAAGATATTTGAAAGTTATCTAAAAAATAATGCCTGTAATTTTTACTTTCAATTAACTGTTAAATATCAGGAATACTGTGAATGATAATTCATAAATAAAATCAGTGTGAAACTTAGATGTGACATAAACCAAAGACCAACAGGAGGTTTTCTCATTATTTAACATTATTCATTTCTGGACTGAACTCATTACCAGAGACACCAATCAAGCAAAGGTATTTATCCAGTTAAGCTGAATGTATTTTTTGCATTCTGACATTAATTCTGTTGAAAATATATTGCGTAAGGAAAAGGGTGGAAGCTCAGAGTATACAGTCTTGGGCTCCTGCTGTGCAGTTGCAGGATTCAATGCCTCTGTGTCTATTTGTAAAACTAAACCAAGCTGTAGATGCAGCTCACTTTAATAGTACTGAATTAATTATCTCCACACCCAGGACAACTTTTCTCCATTTCCTCTTTTATACTGCATGAGCCAACAGAGTCATTGTCTGCCACAAGCTTGCTTTACAACAGATTGTGCTGTTTTGCTCTTATGTTGCATTCATTTTGGCTTCCAAGTGGAAGTGGTACTAATGCATTTCTTAGGCACTTACTATAAAAACAATTTGTCTTGTTGGCAGTTTCAGATACTCAGGAATTCTATGTACTTGTCTTCACTTCGGAGATCATCTTTTTTTGGCACTTAAATATCACAGGAGGAACTTCCTGACTGGAGATAGCACTTACCATATTACATGAGCTCTGCATTCTTTTTGGCTCTAGGGCTACACATAGAGACAAGCATTTGGTTCTAGCAGGCAAAACAAAAATGAATAAATTACATCAGCAGAAAAATTCAGGTCAATATAGTTTTGAGCTGCAGAAAAATCACTTGATTTTTTACTACCCTGATGAGTTTTATGTGTCAAGTATTTTGATTGGTTTTTTGATTTTTTTGTGGTGCAGTCTTATACAAGAACACATTTATTTTCATTAAAGATAAATTAACGCTTACTTCCTCTTATGAATATGGTTCAGCCTCTAGTTATGTTCTAAATGTTTTTAATTATCATTCCATTTTCAAATAAAACTGATACTAAGAAAGATGACTTTTTTTTCAAGTGTCTTGTTTCCTATGAATATAAACCTAAAAGGAAACAATTGGACTGATTTTTACAGCCAAAGCTTTCAATACAGATGATTCTTATTTGCTATATATATATTTTGAAACTAATTCTTTTTTTTTATTCTGTGATAGATATGAGTTAATTAGAGTTGTTTCAGAAAGGAAATTGAGTACCTGCCTTATATTGAATACATAGATGAGCAGTCTTTTTTGCAATCTCTTGATTTGAGACCACTCTGCAGTATTAATTGATCATGAGGAAAGGTAGAGAAAATGTCATGAAATGGCATGCAAGGTACAGTAAAACTTCCAACTTTTTTTATGTACTATACCCTTTTTGAGATGCTGAATGTCTAATAAAGCAGAAAACAGTACTTTGCAAAGTGAATGTTGGTGATACAACACAACCTTCTCCTAAGAAAAGGATTTAAAAATTAGAGCAAGAGGACATGTAAAATCAAGAGGTGGGAGAAGAAAAACAATAACCTGCCAAGGGAATATGATGACAATGCTGGATGTAAAATTCACATGAAGAATAAACCAGTATGTATTAATAAAGGGTAAGATGAATTTGTACAGAATCAAATGAATCTTTTGCATCAGACTCAGAGGAAAAGATATACAACTGTTTCTTTCACCTTCCTTTGTAAGTAAAACCATATAACATATGTTAGAGATGGGAAATAATATCAACAGCAGTACTAATAACAAAGAAAAAAATATGCTGTCATTGTCCAAGTAGGATAAATAAGTAGCAGTACTGGAAAGCAAGGAAGATATGCTGGGATGTAACTGCAGACATGTTGCAGATGTGGCTGAATACCTAGGTCTGTTCTAGTACCTATGTGTCATATGGTCCTTCTCCATTTGTGAAGATTTCATTCCTTGATAAACTCAGCCACTTGCTCAGAAAGCAATAGCAAGTGAAACAATCACTGACAAGTGTATTGTGGAAACATCTCACAGGGTTCTCCTAGGGAGCAATTTTATAGCACATTTGTTGATATATACTTTAATTTGGCATATACTTAAAAGTTGGTGTATACTTAAAATGCTAAGTCCCATGTAATGATTTATTGATACAGTAGTGAACTCCACACAGGTGAAAGTTAAGCTAATGCAGTATAATAAAATATGAATCAAGCTAGTAAATGAGTATACTAATATTTCAGTTTCCCAGAAATTCTTTGCTTTGCTTTAGGAGGGTTCCTATTTTCACTCTGTTTATTCATATCCTCAGTCCCTTAGAGAAATGTAGAATGGATTGTCCATTCAATAAAGCTGTGTGAACTCAGCTACTATTTGGATCTCTAAATAAACAGTAATTCTATACTTCACTTTCAAGGGGTATGTGATCTTCATCCCTAGGATATATCATAGGCTAAAAGACATCCTGACTACTCATTCAGTTTCAAGAACCTGGAAGGAACAGGAAACTTGGAAACCCTGGAAACCCTCTAATCTAATAGTTCATCCTATTAATGAATGATAAACACACTTCTCAAGGTTAATTCTTCTTTCCAGTATTCTTTTGCTTGGCGTTACATTTCAGTGATATTTTGTGGAATGTGTTTTCTTTGATCTGATAGTAGAGTTTTATTTCATCACAGCATGCATTTGACTACATAAACAATAAATGCTATATCAAATGTATGTAAGAGGGATTTAAAAAGTGAGGCTTCAGGATTTACACTGTGAATGAAGTGGAAATAAAATCAAACTAGTACTTTACAGTGAAGCTTTAAGTATCATTGTCTTTGTAACTGTGATAGCCTTTCCTTTAGAGCCTCAATCAGGGAAGTGAAGATATCAGCGTTCTGTTGACTTAGGCAGAAAATTTGTATGTGTAAACTTCAGAAAAAAGAGAGACATAAAAAAAAAAAGAAATCTGGCAGATTTCTTGAGATTACATTAGACTTAGAATGCCTTGTAAAATACAAAAAACCATGTTGTTATATCTTCTGGTATATAGCACGGTGCTACCAGGTCATCTAAAAAGTAAACAGGGTCATTATGGTTTTAATGGTTGGGTTTTGGTTTGGGTGTTTTTTTAGGGTTTTTGTTTTGGGGTTTTTTTTGGGGGGAAGGGGGAGTTTTTCCACATGAAAAGTACCATAAAAAAGTTATTTTTTAAGTACAGACTCATTACCAAACTTAATATCCTTACTAAAAATATCTTTTCCCAGGAGTTCTGTTATGCCCACTCTAAATTTTTATAAGCAGATTAGACATAAAACATATTTTAAAACATAAATTTTGTTCATATTACTCAAATAAAGCGTTCCTGACAGATCTGCTTCTGCCTATCTCCCATATTTGGAGAATATGAAATATGAAATATTAAATAGCCAGATATATTGTGACTTAATGTTTTACATCCAAAGTGAAGATTTAAAGAAATTAGATGTCTTGGACAAGGTCACGGACAAAATACTGACAGGCCGAGGAACTGAGTGTTCTGAAGGTATTTTGGTGAGCCAACAGGTGTTTTTAATGTGTGTTTGAACGACATATGCATTTTACTGCATTGGTCAATTGTTGCTGTTGCTATTTTACTAGTAGAATCTACATTTTAAAGCCAATAATAAAGGTTCATATGCATTCTTTTTAATTCCAGATGACTATATCATAGAAAACATACCCTCCAAAAGGTCTTCAAAGGCTCCATATCAAAGTAAAGAATTCAGCTCTTTTTCAAGTGCCGGGTGTAAGCATTAGAGTGTTCTTATCCAATAATTAATTTCTTGTTGAATTTATAGAATTTATTTTGGTTTGTTGGTGTTCTTTTTAGTAATTTATTCTTTTTGTTTGTTGTATCTTTGTTAGAAGAATCCAATTATGCTTTAACTTCCTCATTCTCTGAAATATCTCCATCTCTCCTAACCCTAACTTTCGTGAAACAGAAAACATCTGCTATCCAACTTTTCAGAGTCAATTAATCCATCAATTGATTTTTTTCAGTTCCATAGCTTTAATCCTAAGGTTTTCCACTATTGCATTATTCAATTCTAATCTATCAAATTCACTCTAATCATAAAAATACACTGTGAGAATATGTAAAGGGAAAATGTAACATCACATAGCATTGAGTGGTTTTGCTCAACGTATTGTGAGTTTTAAGTGTAGCTCAAAATATTTCAGTGAAAGTTATTGGAGCAAAATATTGAAACAAATTTACAAAATACATAATACAAGCCAGGAATATTAGCCTATTTTTATCTCTGCCACTGTTCACTCTATAATAAAAATATTTTATACTATGACATAAAATATCTAAAAGCAATGAAACTGCACAAGAGGTCTCTAAATTGGCTCTGAATTTTCTTTTAATGTATTGAAGTTAGCCTGAAGATAGAATTTTGCTTATGTGATTTAATATTTATAAGGGTAAACTAACTTCACAAAGTAGTACATATTTACATCTCTAAGTAAGTGCTCCCAGTAATTAGTTAATTGCATTACTAGGGATTGCAAAGTATTCATGAAAAATATTTTCTGCACATCCAGTGATTTACAAGCTGAACCTGGACTTCATATAGACATAGTACAACTATTTTAAAATAATTGTACATAATTTATATGTAGTTATTCTTCATGCAGAAAGTCTTACTGATATCAAGTAGCTAAAACTATTTAGTTATCAAGGCTGTAGGATCTGTAGGATCTGTAGGATTTTCTTCTGTGCCTGCAAAGTTAGCAATAGTGTAACAATATTGTTTCCATTTTTACTTGCATTTTAACATTATTGACAAATAATGTCATCTACAAGTTTGATTCAATCTGAATGCCAGAAGCACAGAATAAAAAAATTATTGTATCAAGAAGATACAAAGAGAATCTTTCACCTCTCACATTTATTCTGGGGCTTGTACAACAGAACAAAAAGGTTAAAAATGAAAATATTTTCTAGATTTTATGTTCATCCATAGAATTAGTTTGATATTATATTTAAAAGAATTGATTATAATTCATTATTGACAGCAGTTTGAGATGTCACAAAATGTCAGATTATTTTAATGTTGCCGTGACCTGTTTTAAAGCTGTATCTCTGCAGCTTGTGAGTGATTATGACAATTCACAAAAAGGCAGGTTACCGTTGCAGGCACATGGAGCATACATGCAAGTGTGAAGAAAATGATACAGTTTTCTCAGAAAATAGAAGGATTTAACTGTTTCTAAATAAAGCTCTGACACTGTATGTTCTACCACAGTGCTGAAAAGACTTTTTACTGAAGACAGGAGACTCAGGTGATTTAATAAGTCTACAGATCCAGATTCTAATCATGTGTGGAGTTGGTTATACATATCTTCCCAATACACACTGATAAGCTCCAGCAAGCTCCTTTCAGGGATTTATGCAGATTTTAGGATTATATATACTGCAACTGTTTGAGAAAAAAAATGTAGCTATGAGCAAGATATGAAAAGAGTGACAAAGAATTTTTTTGAAAGCTGTATTAAAATATTGCTTAAAATTCAGATAAATATTTACAAACAAAGTGGTGCCTAGGGGAAATCAAATAAATATTAAAGTAAGGAATGTCTACAATAAGAATATAATTCTCAAAAGTATATAATGCTTTGTATGAATTTAAAAAAACCACCTGTATCTTCCTTGGAATTAGAATGCAGACATGAAATGAAGGTACACATATCACCCCCTACCTTGCTTTTTAACAAAAAATACAAAGATTTTATTTTTTTAAGTTATACTGCCAGAAGAAGTTGATAAGAAAAGAAATCATGTCATGTATAGATTTGTTTTGTCTCACTTTGTCTTAAAATATGCTAGCTGTCATAATTTACTTTATGTACAAATAAATAATGGCTTCTGACAGCTTTCCACTCCCCCCATCCCATTCAACAGTGACATTTGATTCTTATTTGAGTCCATTCTAAAAAGTCTCTCTGTTTGATTACACCACTGTGTAATATCAACTGAACAGTGAATGCACATTTCCACTAAACTTGGAATTTGAAATATATTAATGCAATAATACATTTCTATTAATGAAGTTTATCTTGAGCATAAGATTAAAACTGCAACTCTAATTACCATACTGTAACCATGGAGTACAGACCAAGTATTAGCATCCATTGATTGATGAAATTTTCATGTAGCTGACCCTTGAAGCAAACTCAACACCTTGAATGTAAAAAGGGTGGGTTTCATCTTGTGAAGGAAACTATCAGCACTTGTCCAGTTTTACTTGTTCTGTTGTTTCTTCCTGTGTTTTCGTCTTCATGAAGGAATTCATAGGCAATGCTTTGAATGAATTACTCAATGTTATGTTCACGTTTAAATGAATTCACACTAGCAAAAACCTGCTCTCATTTGATTTGTTAACAAGCTTGGTAATCTTAACATCATCTGTTACTACCCATGACTTTATGGTATTTCAGTGCCTCACAACAGAGTATTGAATTTATGTTCAAAATGGGTTGGAGAACTGAAGAGGTAGAATTATCCTCATTTTTGCAACTGGAACACTGAGATGCATTATCATCAAATCATCAAATCAAAGACTGGTTTGAATATCTAGAAACTTATTTTTAGGGTACTTAGGCCTTCAGATTGGGCTACTGTTCGCAGTATCTTCAAATGCAGCTGATGGTATCCTGCAGTTCTTCTGGTAGCCATTCATAGCATAGCATTGTACTCCCAGAAAAGGAGGAACTCAAAACCTGCTGCATGATGAAAAATGGTGTAAATGGTGATTCAACTGTTCTACTTTGTATCACAAAGGTTTTGCATGTCTGGACTCTTGTTAAACTCAACTAGAGGAGAATCTTGAGGCAGGTAGTTCTCCATTTCTTTAAATGAACACACCAAAAGACGTTAAAGGCTCTCAGTCATTAAAAATGGATTATTTAGAAAATACATAAAACAAGGTAATCCTTTTTATAAAAAAATCAGATGTTGTCTGTTTCAAACATCAAAATTGCCTGAGAAGGCTTTAAACCATTCTCCTTTTTCTCCACCATCTCCTTTTTTCTAGCTTTGCTTTTGAATCAAAGAACTCCCGTGTTCTGAGTCAGAACACTCCATAGATTCTCTCTAGGTCTTTAAAAAAAATATATCTTGCACAAGTTTGGCTTTTGTTTCTACCCAACAGCAAATCCTTTGTTTCAAACAAGGTCTCAATCTCTCTCATGCTTTAGGCTACCCCTCAGTGACTGCCTCACATGGTATTTTTCAAACTGACCAGATGCTCAGCATAAGATAGCAGTCTTCCCTTTCCTGTAAGCATTCCTTTTAACTAGCAAGGCAGCAACTTGGACAAGTAGCCTTTTTCCCTTGTGTTCAACCATCCCTTATAGACAGAATACATAATCATAGAATCATTAAGGCTGGAGTGTGTCATAAGTGCCACATCTACTCCAGGAATGGTGATTCCACCACTTCCACTGGGAACTTTTTCCAATATTTAACCACTCTTTCAGTTAGCCAATTTTTCCCAATATCCAGCCTCAGTCTCCCAACATGCAATGGCATACACATGCAATGGATTGTCAGATAATTAATTTCATCATAGAACTGTAGAAAACACAGTCTTCTGAGTCCTAGAGTGTTTCATCAACAAAATGTGAATAAAAAAGTCTTTGGCTTTTACGGATAATTTGAAGGGTACAGAGTTTTTCCCTTTCATGATTTGGTCATTAACTTTTCTGTCTTCTATCACTTCTCTCCTCCAGCTCATCTTCTTTCACCTATTTCCTTTATTCTTTCATCTAGGCTCTCTGTGTCATCACTTAGGCTTCATACAAATACGTTGGCATCACACCAGTCATCCCATTTTCTTTTGTTCTCTTTATTCTCAGATCTTTCCTTGCCATTTCTGTTTACTATCACAAGTTTTTGCTTTCTGTCCACCTACTGACCTTTTCTTTCAGTTTTTAGTCTCATGTGCTTTTGTCTTCTGTTGCGATATGTAACTGAAAATGTTTATTCCCCATCAGTCAAAATTGGTGTGGTGTTTTCTTTATCTCTTGTATAACCCATTCCTCATAACTTCGGGGAGAGGGGGCAGGTGTCTTCTGTTAATGTGCCTGTCTTTATCTCTTCCACAACCCATCCTCCCTCCAGGGGATATCTTCTGTTAATGGGCCATTAAGGCTCACCATGTGACTGATAAAATTACATCATCCCATTTTATGGGATGCTGAGATGAGATGCTCCACCCAGAGGGAGGAGCCAACCATTCCTACCTGGATAAAAGCTGAGATTCAGAACACCAGGTCAGCCTGTTTTCCACTGGATTCCCAGAGGAAGACTGGGCCCTTCTTGCCACCACTGGACCCTTCTACTCCAATAGAACCACATCTGTCACTCCAGGAGGACTTATTTGGACTGCTTCCAACACCCTCACCAACAGGGTGTCAGGTCGTATTCTGACTCCGTCAGCGTTTCTAGGATTTTTGTTTGTTTGTTTGTTTGTTTGTTTGCTTGTGGGTTTTTTTGTACTACTACATTTGTATTTTTAATATTCCTAGTAAAGAACTGTTATTCCTATTCCCATATCTTTGCCTGAAAGCCCCTAATTGCAAAATTATAATAATTTGGAGGAAGGGGGTTTACATTCTTCATTCCAAAGGAAGCTCCAGCTTTCCCTGGCAGACATCCTTCTTTCTAACCTAGACAGATTTCTAATGAAAAAGGGCCAAAGAAAGTGAGTTTCATGAATTTAGTACAAATATGGCTATCAGGAGTTCCATGAAATAGTAGTTTTCTGAGGAAAGTTTTGGTCAGCTCTATATTGCTTCTTGTGGTCTATTCTGTTGTGAAAACTTTTTAGAGTCTTACACCTTGGACATATTTGAAGATTTTAATGGGATAACAACAGATGTATTCCTGACAGACTTTGTAAAAATCTGTTTTTCAGTGTGTCATATTACAGATTTTTATGCAAGGAAATAGTATTTAATTTTGCCTAATTTTTATACACTTTCTTAAGAATAGTGTATAAAAATAGATTTGTTTGATTAAAAATGTATGGCAGAAATGCCAAAAAAGGACAAATTACTCCATCCTGAGTTATTCACTTAGCATGGAAAATGTGAGTTCAGACCATTTAACCTATGCAAAGTTATAATTAACTGAAAATATGAACAACTGATCAACTCTAATAAAAGGTGGTACCAACAGTCCTGCTTAAAATCTTTATGATGTTCCTGTTGTCATGGAAGCAATTGTTCCAACACAAATTCTCCTAAGAATTCATTCTTTGATAATAAGAATAATATACTTCATTTAAATGTGCTTATGTATGGCTCAGTTTTTCAGGGTGGGAACACCAGTGTTTCAGTTCTCGTATCATCAGTGTAAAGTATCTTAAAAACATGCATATTCTAGACAAAGACATACTATGGAGTAAGATTTGAAGTATGGAGAAGTTGTGAAGTCTCAACATAGAGTGACTGAAATCCATAATACAGACATATATATATATATTATATTTTGGTAACATAGCAAGATTTTACAAAATCTCTCTGTGTCGAGACTGGTGCAGGCTGCAATGAGCTTCTTTCCCTTATTTCTACATGTATGTACATCTACTGTACATTTGTACATCCATGCTAAGGAACATTATTTCTCCTAGCATTTGGAATAAAAATGCCTTTGAGAACTTTGGTGCTCCTAACACTTCTTCAGTAATTACACCAGAACTGTGCAAAAGGAAGGAAAATTTTCTTCATGGGTAAATAAAGAATATAGAGAAAAAATATAAAGGGTAAGTGAAGCTTAGTTTAAATCAAATAATACTTAAGATTTTTTATTAATTATTATTGCTTATACAAAAACTTTGATTTATACAACTGCCTCTTCTTATCTTAAAATATAAATTCATTAGCATCTAACTCTATGTAATCATAAAATAACTGAATACAGCAATGATACAGTTCAGTTTTCTATTCATCTCTAATGCTTAACATTCCTTACATCATGCTACCAACAACAGAATATATCTTTACTTTCTAGCAAAGGATAAATAAAAGCAATAAAAGCAATATACATTGATTCTCTTGGCTTCAAAAATTTTGATTAATTTTCTAAAGTGCTGCACATTTCTAGACAAAATCTGTTTTAACATAAAGTATCTATTGCAACTTTTCATTTTACTTACCTTCAGGATTAAAAAAAGAAAAAAATTCTGACCCCCATCATATGTTCAGTGATGCCTTCTTAAAACATTTTCTAATTTGCTGGTATTTCAATTTCTGTTACTGACAGTTACTCTACCTATGAGATATACCTCATCCATTTTATAGCAAAGTTCACTGCTATATTTAAAAATGACATAATTTTACATTTAAACACCTTCAAGAAAGGTTTCTGAACCCTTGTCCAGTTTTCCAGTGTGGGACAATGAATGACTGGCTTGTGCGAGACTGAACTGCCTACTGGAGCTAACCCACAGACACTTAGCCAGGTAAGTGTCTGCATTAGATAGATAATATTTTCACTGCAGAAGTCTCTGGAAGTTGCTGCTCGAGTAGAATCCTCATAGGCTGGGTGCCAACAGAAGAACATAAAGAGATGGGATAGAAATCCTGTCTCTGCAGGTGTGCAGTGTATATGGTACAGTTCTCAAATTTTCCATTCCTGTAACAGCATCAGTTGAGCCTGGAAGGGCCCTCTGAAGGTCGTCTCATCCAACTCCCCTACTCAGATTAGGTCACTAAAAGCTGTTTTCTCAGGACCGTGTTGAGATGGGTTTTGAAAATCTCCAGGGATGGAGACTCCAGAGCCTCTTTGGGCAAATTGTATGAATGCTGTGAGAGACTAAAGACTGGTGTCTAGAGATATTTTGGGGTGCATGTCTGTGGGGGAAGAGGCAAGTCAGGCCTTACCCTGGCAAGGCAGTGCCTTGCTCTGCAACCCCCATCCCTAGAACCTGTATCCCAGCCCAGCAGTGCCTGTCAATCCCTAGCACAGCAGAGGCAATGCTCCACACCTGCTTCTGGAGCCCTTAAGCCAGCTCCTGAACAGCCAAATGACTGGAAATCCTACCTGAGAGATGGGCCTAGGAAGGCCAAGGGGTATTTAAAGCTGAACACAAGACAAGCACATGTTCTTAACACTATCTCCTCTTGAAATGCTATCCACTGAACACTGCTGGAACCCAGGAGTTGGTAGCTATATGTGCCCTTTTCTATATCTTTTCTGTCTTTATCTCCTCTTTCTTCCTCTAATTCTTTCTTCTTGGAATTTTTGAGTACCTGAAAATCAAATAGGCCTGGAGTTTGCTAAGTTAAATAGGCTAAGTTAATACTTTGAGAAGGGTTTTATGTTGACTGAATGATACTCTAAGCCTTTGCCAAAATCCTCAGATTTTCCAAGGTTGCCAGTGAAGCTTTTTGTTATTTTGGCCTCTTGAGAGTGCCTGGTCAGTATTTCTCCCATATTCCTAACTCAGAGTACACAAACACCCATACACCATTTTAAAAGTTTCGTTGAGCAAGTTTTTTGGGGCTTTACATGTGTTCAGTCACAATATCCAATTTGATACACAATAACAAATACAATCAAATATGATAGAGTATGGATCATATTTTCTGGTTTTGTCCAGGTTAGAATTGATTTTCTTCATGATAGCTATTAGGGGGCTGTGCTTTGGCTATGTGCTGGAAAGAGTGATGCCTTTCAAAGTAGCACAATACTGTTAACTTTTATAGACAAAGTTATCTCACACTGTCCAAAGGTTGTAGCAATTTTCTTTTTTCCCTCTCCACATATATTTGCAAATTTTAACACGGTATTATCAGCAACTGGTTCTTTATCCAAACTCACTTAGGAGGTTAGTAAAGCACGTTAAGAAAAAAAGAAGACCAAAATCACCAAGTTATCAATGTAACAAGTGATCAAATAAAATTCTTTCTAGTAGCAAGTTTCTCTTCTGATTCCAGTTACTCAAAATTTCGTAAAGCGTCTGCAAAAATGAAGCTCATATAGGTACGTAGCTTGTTGAAGCCTGCAGGTGTGCAGACAGGAACTTGTGCTGAGTCTAGAGTTCTTTGTGTTTCTAAAAGATTCTCTTATAGGAAAGAAATGACAGGCAAGTAGACAGGCAAGCTGAGTACTAGTAGGTTCCTGCTATAAAAAAGGATTAAAAGTTATGGTGGCCTCAAAAGCTAGTGCCACCAGCAAAGTAAAACTGAAAAAGGAGAAAAAAAAGCTGCTGTACAAATTGAAAAATCCATTGGATAATATTACTTTTGATACTACAGCATAGGTAGTATACTTCAAAAATTGCTCATTATCGCTGACTTCTAGTAGCAAGGTCACTGTAATGTACTCAGTGTCTGGCCACTTTATTCACTTCTAACAATGCTGGGAAAAACCCTTAAATAAGCTACTTTTGCAGCTGAAAAGGAATTTGCCACAATATCAGCTAAAAAAAGTGAAGATTCATTTCATTGGTACCGCAATTTTATGCTCAAACAAATTTTGGGACTGAAGAACACTGTACATGAATTCAGAAACAATTTGAAAATAGACAGGGCAGATGTTATGCTGACCTCTGCCCATTAGAATGTGATAGATATTTTGGTTTATCTTTTTTTTTACCAGATAATATTACCTCTAGGGAAATCATTATCAGCAGTGCATCTTGAAGCCATGTGTTGTCACATATTGGATATCTGTATTTCTTTAGGGGAAAAAAATAGTTTAGTTGAAAACCAAAACTGATTTTGATATTGCTGCACCTGTATAACAGTATAAAGAAGTTAATTAATAAATGTATATACAAAAATAAAGATATGGTCCAACAATAAGAAATTACTTAGTAGATGTTTGAATTGCTATTTTAAAAATAATTTAACACCCTCCTTTTCATAATACTTCTACTAAGAGATCCAAATCATAATTCTAACACTAAAAAGAGAGAAAAAAAAAGAATTGCTGTACTAATGAAAAATTATCCTATAGATTCTTACCCTAGTACCTCTTTGGACTTGTGAATTTGCATCTTAATTGAGTTCTTGTTGGTTTCTCTAGAATTCTTGACTCTTAAATAAAATAGTGATCAGATGTCTCATGAGCTTTTTTTTTGTCTGGCTGATGTCAAAACAATGTGTGTTGCATTTAGAACACAAAATAGCAAAGCAATAGTGAAGATTCATTTGCACAGCTTTGTGAAAGCCTTGAAAAAATTCTGTTCTGTTTCCTCCACAAATTGATTTTCATCGTACCTGTGTTCATTTCTGGTGTATGAGGAGTGGAAGAATTTTATTTTTCTTTACTCTTAAAGATCCTTCAATTATTTAAATCATTAATTTTCACTAAAGAAATAAAGACAAAAGAAACAAGAGACAAAAATATGTCAGTAGGGAATATTTAATGTTTTCTGAATGAGATGAGATTTAAGAGACTTTAACGTTCTATAAAGGGAGAAGTTTAACAAGAAGTCTATGGAAAACTAAGGTTTATGTAGAAGGGTGCCACTGATAAATGAAAACAAAAACTCCCCAAACATATGAATTTTTTCCCTGAATGAGAAAAAGATCTTTGAACTCTCAAACTGTTAATCTAGGCATAACATATACAGATTGATTATACACAAAGAGGAATGCAATATACCTGTCTATCTGGAGTTAATAATATTCTTTATTCTCTGGTTTAATTTATCACTAATGATAAAAGGCTTTTTGACAAAATTTTTCATGATACCAATATAGTTGTCTAAATATAAGAATTAGGTTAATAGACTAAAATATTTACTAATTAATAGAATAATAGTTGTATTTATGATATTGTTGTATATATTAGAATGTACTATTGTAATGGAATCTGCAATGTGAAGTTATAGAGTCATAAAATCACAGAATGGTTTGTGTTGAAAAGAACTGTAAAGATAAACCCCCTTGCCATGGGCAAGGACACCACCCATTAGACCAGGTTCCTCAGAGCCCCATCCAGCCTGGACTTCAACACTTCCAGCTTCTCTGGAAAATCTGTTAGAGCACCTCATCACCTCAGAGTGAATAACATCTTCTTGCCCATGTTGCCTGTCCCAGAGCTGATGGCTGCAGGGGACCAGGTGCAGAAGGGAAACCTGCAGGCTCCCTCTGTGCTCCGGTCATCTCATTTTGCCTGACATTGCCCCGCACGGATCAATGCGGAGGCCATTGCTTCATGTAACAATCATTCAATTATATCTACTCATATTTTAATTTTTTTCACACAGCAATAAGATCAAACAACTAATCGTTCTTTCACTTAATTCACACTTAGATAATTGCCTGTTAAATGGACAGATCTCACATTTAAGTCTATATCATAAGTGTATGTAAGACTGTTCATTTAAATTACTTCATATATAGTGTTTTCTGTACACATACATACCATGTTCAAAAAAAAGTATTAGTGGATACAACAAACTCCATAATTTTGTTTAAGTATATTTTAAAACTTCCATTTCACTGTTCACTAAGTAAATGTAGTTCATAAACTATTTTGAACAAGACAGAACTTCTCTGTTATAATTTTTGCTTATTAAAATGGTATTTTTTGTGGGTAGGAGGAAGACAAAATTTTAAAAATAGATAAAGAAATAGCTTGCTAAATTTGGTTCGCAAGTTTCATTTTTATATTCCACAGAATATACTAGGACTTGAAAGTCTAATGTCCCCACACAAAAGCTGCAAAGTGGATTTTATAGAGGAACAAAATACATGCAAATGTTTATATATGTATATATATTTATACATCTATTATGCTATACAGTATGAAACGCCATCAACATGAATACTTTATTTCTATTTCTTGATTCTGTCTCGATCAAACAAGATACAAACCCAAACTTTAGTATTACTCAAAAATTGTTTTTCTTTTTTTCTGATACATATTCTTTTAGGAATCTGAAATTGCTATTTTATGTCAGAAAATATTGTTCATTAGATTGCAATATTTTAAAATATATTTTATTATTTCTTTTCACAATTTCCTATTTTATTGTAAGTGAGCAGAATTTTCCAGTTAATAGCCCCCAAAGATACAGTAACCTAACTTTGTAAGTGGGTAGAACTGATTTAAGACTGCAAATTATTCATGTGCTTAGCCACTTCCATTTATGAGAATTAGATTTCTATTCCCATTATGGAAGTAAATTTCAGTTTTTCTGGAAATCTTACACCATTTCTTCAATCTTAACTAGTCTGAATAATGTTGTGATCCTAGAAAACATCATGACCTTCCTCCACATCATCTTTTTCATATAATTATTGAGTATATGTGAATATAACAACCACATCCCTCATACAACATTTTAGAAAATCAAGTTATTAGCTTTTATTTGTCATGCTGAAAATCAATAATTTATTCCTACACTTTATTTTCAACATTTAAATCTGTTTAGAATGCATCACAGTATTTTTCCTTTCTTCACATGAATAGGAAGTTTCTACAAAGGACTTGTTAAATATTTCTGGAAGGCCTAAAAAAATTACATGAACATTTCCCATTTATCGCTTATTTTAGTAATTACAGGGGCTCTAATTTCCTTTGTAGTAGCCATGTTTTTATCTCCATCTCTGTTTTGATTCTCAGAGTAACAAAACACTGCTAATAGTGGATTTCATTGTTCTCTGTTGACAGGGAAGCACCTTTGAAGAAAATTTGTAGCTTCTGTTCGATGACTAGCAATCTTACCTAGCAACTAGGTATCTTACTAGCAATTTGCATAGATTAGCTATGTCTTACCTGACAGTTGGTGGTCATTTTGTGCAATGGTGATGACACAATAATTCTCAGATCTGAAGTAATTTTCCTGCAATTGGTATGGGTTTTTTTTGTTTGTTTTGATTTGGTTGGTTGGTTGGTTGGCTTTTTTCCCTAGGAAGGAGGAGGAGAAACTTAAATGGAGTTACAACATGAATATAGAATAGTCAGTTGACTTTATGAATAAAACCCACAAAATCAGAACGAATTCTAAATCTATTTTTATATCACAAGACAATTTTCAGAATTTAGGACTCTGAATTTCAAATTGTTAGGTGTCTCCTTCTCTCTCTTTATTCAAAATTCACTTTTTCATACCAACTCTCACAAGAAAATATTGCCTACATAGGCATCCAGTATGATGCAGGTTAGCTATATTATTGTCTCTCTCTAATTTGTTTCTTTTCTTTGATGGTATACACCATTTTTATACTTATCTTCATGTGTGATTGAAAAAAAGAAAAAACATCTGGGATTCAAAGTAAATTTAATTAATGTAGAATTTCTAATTTTACCCTAGTATTTGTGCAGTTTCTTCAATGATATTCAATAATATTAATTCATCTTCATTAAGTGTGATTTTATAGTTTTCCCAGGATCTATGTTGTAAAAACACTTATATTTGCACCCTGAATTCTAGTAGCTAGACAATCACCTAAAAATATATTTGGTATTTGAGCTCACAGTTAAAGAAGACTACCTTTTAAATTAAACAGAATGCAAGAATTTTGTGTGACTCTTATCACTTTCAAGGTGAAGGCTAAATTCTCATGACTTTGATGAATGTCACAGGATTTTCCTAGCTAATGAAGCAAGATCCCTTGAAGAAAGTCTAGTAAATTAGAGTAAAGATACACTTCCAGACTCTGAAACTCTGTTTTTTATAATTTAAGACTGCTAGAATAATCCCTGAAATACTTTTGCTTGTGAATGTAGCGGTCCTAGACACAGTATGGAAACTAACAAAAGTCAGAGAAAAAATCCCTGAATGAGAGACACCTGTTTTGGAGAGTAAAAAGGTTGAAAGTAACAATGTGAGCTATTTCCCTTGCTGGCCTCAATGCCAGTGATAGTGTGGTAGTGAGGACATAAATTCACCTCTGTGTCTTTTAAATACCAGGAAGCAGCCTACTTTTTTCATTGTCAAAAACGTTCCATTTAACTAAATTTTAGGATTGTCTGCTCAAAGGAAAATAATTTTTAAGAACTAGCCAATGCCCATTTAGCCACATAAACCAGCTGAATAAATATGAATGCATAATAAGCTTCCCCTCAAGTTTCATGTGATAAATTGACATGTATTTCATTGGAATTCAAGAAGAAAGCTATGAGTCCTTCAACCTTTGTAAAAGTTTCCCAATCTGGATGTCTTTGTAATTAGTTTCTCACTCTGGAAGTTATTTGGTTTAATAACAGTTTTCTCTCCCTTTGCACTTTATTTATTATTGTTTCATCCAAATAAGAAGGTGTTTATCTGTATTTCCAACAAGCCACATTTTTCTACTTTTTTATTTGAAAGTACTAATTGCTATTTTATTTGAGATTTATGGCAGGTATTTAATAACTATTTATCCCTAGCTGAGCTATTAACAAGTTAGAAAGTCATTCCTCACTAGGAAGTGCTCAAGGATTTTTTCACATGCACACTTCATAGTTCTGTGTTAACATAGGTCTGTTAATCATATTTCTAACAGTAATATGATTAAGTTAACAATATAAGTCAGAAAAGACCAGAGGTAATGGTAATCATGGTATTGGCACAAACATGATTTAAGGAATTTAACTTGTTTTGAGTGACATGATTAAAGCTTACTACTTTGTTTGACTAATCATCTCTAGTAGAAGAGAATTTTTGTTTTTCTTTACATGCTGCCTAGATACCTAGCTGCAATTAAATTTTTAATAAGCAGTTTCTGTATTTATATCTGCTGGTGTGCTTGTGTACCATTCTTGTTACCTGAATCAAGCCATATGAAAAATTATATTTGTTCTCTCTAATATCTTCATAAAGTGAAACAAATAGTTCTTAATAATAGTAACTACTGAATATTTTCTTTGATTTTCTCCCCTGAAAAAAAAATCAAAGCCATTTACAAAGAAAAAAAAAATTCTCTCTTTAATCTTTGATAGAGAAATCTGTACATTAGTAAATAAAATGTGACATATTTTCAGGAACAGGATTGACACTACTTATCTGACCAAGTAAAACTTGCTGTTGATGGAGTTGGACATTACACATTTGGATCACAACTAATTATCTTATATATATCTCTAGCTGCCTTCTGCTGTTATACAGGCTAGAACACCTTAAATGTAAGATATGAAATTTAATTTGCTAGCAGAATTCTCTCAAAAGTATATGCCTAACCACCAATTGTAAGTGGAGTTCACCCATTTTTTTTTTTCTTGCATTAAGTAATTAAAAACTGTTTGGCCCAGACCAAAAGGCAAAAAGTGAGTTTGATTCTCTAGACTTTTAGACTATTTGCTGTCTGAAAAAAAGAAAAGTGGCTGGGAAAATAAAAAAAAAAACCACACAAAAAGTGAAATAGTTGATTCATCTTTCTAACAATTGGTTTATCAAAAAAGTAGGGATAAAATAGTCACCAAAGAACTGACTAGCTTCCTCAAATGAGAGGAAACCTACTTGATAGATAAAAATGTAAGCATGGAACTTTGAATAACAATTTGTAGTTTCATGTTTGAATTCTTCTTAAATTGCACTTTGTGTAACTAAATCTCTAATATCTTTTATGTATCTAGATCTAATTTTTCAAAAATTCAGTACTGATTACAGCATATATACCTGCATTTACTTACTAAGTTTTCTTGCACATACTTTGAAATTATTTAATTGGGACATTTTATAAGTTAAAACCCCAATACTTCATAAGAAAAATACAGTACGGTATGCATATGACTTTAGTGTCAAATACATTCTGTCCTTTTTTACAATGAATTACGCTTCTGACACTACTTTTCAAAAATTGTATTTATTAAATGGCATCCTCAATATAGTTTACAATCTCACTGATATTGTTTTCCATTTAAAATTCAGATAAACTATATCAGTTACTGCAAACATCTTCAAATAATGGTTGAACAGCTAATACTATTTTTTTATGCATGGAATGACCATTAATTAGACAGATTCTTCATTCATGGGAGACAGGGCTAGTTAACTTTTAAGAGTAATTATTCTGTCTTTGGACTGGGAGATTTAATATATTTACTGATTTTTCAAATGTTGTTATACTGTTACACAACCCAAAATTTAGCAATTAGTACACTGTTTGAAGTAAGAGGTCCATATCATTACGTATATCTCTGTATGAGAAGAAATATACAGTCACTCTGAATTAATCAAATGAGCTAACAAGTTGCAGTGGATAATTACAGGCATCTAGAGATGTGAGACTGCTAGCAATCAGACATTTGTAATGCTAAGAGAATAATTTCATCTTGTGGTTTGCCTTGGAAAAGATTAAAAGATATTCTATCAATCAGTAGTATTTTGAATATTTTACTGCTCATTAATGATCATCTGGGAAGCAAGGGAAATAAAATATTTTATTAGTCTTTCTAGAAGTCTACAAGGTATTTTCAAGCAAGGTATCACTTAGTGAATATGACAAAGAAATTAAAAATATGAAAGTAGACAGAAATGAGAGAACAGTCCTTTAACTTCACCTTATATCTTAAACTTCTTATAAAGGTTTGTGATAAAAAGTTGTTACCTGGAACTTAACCCACCTACATGATCAAGGAAAGCCAGCTAATATAATCTTTTTGGATTTCAGTAAAGCTTTTTGTCTCTTACAGGATTCTGCTTGACAAAATATCCAACACAGATGGATAAACACATCATGGTGTGATGGGATGAGCTGGTGGCTCACGTGTCAGGCACAAAGAGTTACTGTGAATGGGGTGACATCAGAGTGGTGACCTGTCACTAGTGGGGTTCCACAGGGCTTCGTCCTTGGCCCTGAGCTCTTTAACATCTTCATAAAGGACTTTGATGCAAGACTGGGAGTGATACCAAGCAAGTTTGCAGATGATGCAAAGCTGGGTGGGAGGAGCTGTTGATTCCCTCAAAGGCAGGGAGGCCCTGCAGAGAGACCTCAACAAATAGAGGGCTGAGCAATCACCAACCACATGAAGTTCATCAAGTGAAAGTGCTGGATTCTGTACTTGGGATGGAGTAACCCTGGGTGTACGGACACACTGGGGATTGAGATGCTGGAAAGCAGTGCAGCAGGAAGGGATGTGAGGATCCTGGTTGACCAAAAGCTCAACATGAGTCATCAGTGACCTGGCAGCCAGGAGGGCCAACCATATCCCAGGGTGCATCAGGCACAGCATCACCAGCCAGGCAAGGGGATACTAGTAGTGTCCTCCAGGAATCAGTCTTGGGCCCAGTCTGATGAATCCAGATGATCCCAGAAGATCCACCACAGAAGAAGCTAAGCCCATCAGTCAAGCTGGTGATGCCTCTAGGAAACCATATTTAAGAATGAAAAGAAAATTCCAAACAGGCAGAGAGAACACAAAGAGTGACAAACAGAAGAGGGAACACCACAGTCACAGAAAAGAGTAGGAATAAGGGTTTTCCAGGCACTGAAGGTTTTTAACTTGAAGTCCGTGAAGGACCCATATGAGACTAGAGAAAAAGTGTGAGACAGAAGGAGCAATGGAGACAAACAACTGTGCACTGACTGTAAACACTCTGCAAGTATATTCACCACTGCCTCATTGAAGGGCTGAAGGGATTGAGGAAACCTTTGGCAATCAGGAGAAGAGGGAAGAGAGGAAGAGGGAGAAAGCTCTGCATCACTTATATTTCTTTAATGACTGAAACAAAAATCAGTTAATTTGAAGTCCTAAAATAAAAACCATTCCAGATATTCTGATGGTATCTCCATAAACCTCACCTTAGGAATACACCTGAAATATCTGCCGGATTTTTTTCTATTTCTGAACTCATGTCACTGAGGGAATTTCTAAAACTGTTCTGTTTATGTTTTAAAAACATGGTCTCAACTAAATTTCCTTGAATGTGTAATCACCTTGTGCTGGGCTTTCTTTGAAACTGTCTACTTAACATTGATGTATAGTCTCATTCAGATTTCTGCGGGCCTAAGATAGAAGACTGATAGTCAGATTGTTCCTCTGGGAAAGGGAAGGGGAAGGAAAGGGATAGGAGGGGAGGGGAGGGAAGGGAATTAATAGCCATCTAAAAAGAAGCTTATGTATCAAATAGTCTGTGAAATCTACAAAAGCTGCTGAATGTGGTTTTTGTGGAGGAATGATTCTGGACTTGAACTGTCACTAGATACTTCTGGCCACCTTTAGAAGAATTAGACTAGTTTTGGACCTCATCACCTAACATATGTTGGGTTTTTTTTGAATTCTGTGTTTATAAGATAGATTTTTGTGGCAATGTGGTTAACAGAAAACGTGTACTTTGAGAAAATTTAAGACATCAAAAATTTTCAACTTTTGTACACACCCACAAATTCAAAGGTTTGACAGCCTTTTCAATCAAAATTCCTAGCCTTAATAAGATATTCAATGAACATTTCTCCTATGGTAATTCTCTGTTGCATCACAATGTTGAATCATCCTTTTAAATATGTGGTATCTAAAATTCAAATACAGCCTGGATGAAGACACTTTTTTCTGATAAGAAAAACAGAAAATTAAGAGAAATTGATATCAAACTGTCCGTGGAGTCTGTGAGAATCCATAGGAAAGAAGACATCTGAGGACAGATGTTCTTCAGTCTAGTAAATACATGCACTATATATTTGTTTATTTGTATTTGGATGCATTTTAATTTTGTCTGTATGAATGAGATTGATGTCATTCTTTTTTTGTCTGCTTTTGGAGGACTGTTAACCTATGTCTGTTTTTGAAGTGAACACACTGTTCTGTGTCATATTGATTTTAGACATATTTGTAAAGCTAAGTATTTTCATTGAGCTAATTTTAAAAGGAAATTGTTTAGAATTACCTTTCAGTGATATTTATAGGCATGAAATTATTTCTAAGTCAAGCAAAAAAATATATTCTATATTCTGACAATCTTGGGTGATTGTTATGATACAGAATACATGGAGCTTGGTTTAGCTCTCTTATCCTCAAAAATAATTTTTTACTTTGAGCAGTGAATGCAAAAATGTGCCACCTTACTCCTTGGGCAAGGATTTGGGTTTTTGATTTCTTCTTATTTTGTGTGTAATAAATTAGGGAGTTTTGTAAAGAGCGTATATGAATACTCTTCTCCATGTAAGCTCTGCCTTAACTCACCTAACTCTGAATTCTGCCATGTAGTGGTGCATGGGAGCCAAAGTGCCAATATTTAATTCCTACACTCTTTCATCTATTTTGGGGCATTGCTAGAATGTCCTCTGCCAGCATACACACTTACAATATTTAGTTAATCAGTGATTCAGATCTCCTTTTGTTTAAATCCTCTTAATGGCTCAGTGTAGGAGGTAGTCTTATGTCTGTATTCTTCTCTGTCAGATAACAGAGAACATTAACTGTGGAAGTGTATTTGTGACTGTTCTCTTTAAAAATATATATATATTTATTTTAGGAGATTATTTTATAATGTAGTTCCTTGAATAAACACTGCCTTATTACATAGATTGATAAAAAACTGCCTCAAAATATGCTATTGACAGACCACTGATCCTTCAGAGTGAGGGAATTTAGACACCTAGATTCACTTTCATCCCAAACTTAATATTTTAATCAACAGCCTGCACTGTGGAACAACTATGAAAGAGAAGAAAGACATTATGAAAAGGAGAATGATTTCCAACTTTCCTGTTTAATCTGTCACAACATATTTAAGAATATAAGATTTATGGTGAAAGAATGAGAGGGAAAGTGAGAAAAAAGAGAAGTAATGTAAGGAAGTATGATGCTGAAAACTAGTGGCTAGAATATTTAGCTAGCATGGAAAACTGAGTTATTCTTTCTGCTGCTAAGATTCTTTCTGAATTTTATTTAATTACCTCTATTAAAAAAAATATACCAGAAAGAGATTTTTTTACTAAGTTCTGAGCAATATGACTGAATTCTGGAATAATAAAACATAGCTTCATTTTGCTTTTTCTACATAATGTGGATGTTTTCTCATGCTTACTTCATATTGATTCAAGACACCTTTCTGTGAGGAATTTGCAGACTTGTTTGTACATCTACACGTTTTGAACCAACATGTTTTCCTGAGTGCTATTTGCATGTTTGAAGTGGTCGTCTGAGATGCCAGCTTTTTATCATTTTGTTTAAGTATAATGCTTTGAAATCTTTTTCATGCCAAATAGAAATAGGGTCCTACCTCTAGCAAAGATGGGTCAAAGAAGATCACTGATCATATGCTACTAAAGAAACAGTGCCTACATTTCTGTGGATGGATTCAAGATTTGAACTGTATCTAATATTCCAGGTGATAGATAGTCCTGATAGATAGATTTTCAGTTTGAGATGAAATTGCTAGCTTTATGCTTCTGGCTAAATCCACAGAATGACCTTCTGGAAAGTAATTACTGAGACATCATGTGTAGAACAAATTTCTTCATTAGAAGAACAACTCTTTATTAATAGTCCAACTTTGTTACTGAGTTGGCCTTTCCTCAATAAAGTGATTGCAGAGAAAGGCTCTACTTAAAGTGAAAATTAGTCTAGCCTACCTTGTGCCCATTAGCAAAATAGGTTGTTCTCTTTTAACCAGTTGTGTGCTGTCTTCTAATCAAGTGTCTCTCTTTCACTCTGTTAAAGAGAAAACCTTACCATATAAAAGCAAATGAACCAATGGTAAAATTTATCCTCACTGGGGAAATATCCATATGTTAATAAAAATGTGAAAGAAAAATTACAATTGAAAAATAAAACAGATGTTTCTTCAGGGATTTCACCTCTATTCCAGAAGAAAGAGTAGGAAAAGTACTTGAGTAATATGGGAGTGAAAGAGAGTTATGCTACACATACTACATTAATTTTGGCGGTTGATTTGTACTTAGTGAAAGACAGATATATTCACAAAAGCTATTAGTGAACCATTTAATCCATACATCAATTACTTTGGTTTTCATAAGATCAGTTTAAAACCATTTGAAGAATTTTAAATTCATATGGTTATTTTTTTTTATTTCTCCCTTGTTATTTTGGCATTAGATTACTTAAAACCACTTGGTGAAAAGGCCTTTTGGATAGCAATATGGCAGCAAGGTGCATAGGCCACTGCTGTGTTTAAATCTGATGTTGTCTAGACCAAATGTTTGGTTAGTGAAAATCAAGGTATATACAGATATGCCACCTTGGACTAAACTGGACCAGATGGCTGCACCCATTAGCTACTTCCTAACTGCTGAAGTGTGTTAAGTAAATATTTGAAGGTTTTTCAGGCCTTTTCAGTGCAAAGTAAAAACCTTTAGTGGGGACCCAACGTAGATGCTTCTATACAAATGGATGTAACATGGGGAAAGAATAAGAGGGGTTAGAGATGACTGCATATCTATAGGGCTATAGCTTCACTGGCAGCATGGAGACATGTTGGAATGGCTCCTCAGGCAAAGTCAGGCAAAAAGACAGGATGCCTGCATGAATAAACACTGTCCTGCATGACATCCCTGTCTCTAAATGGAGGAGACATGGATTTTACAGAGAGAGAAGTCAGTGGACAAGGAATTGGGTGGATGGGTGGACTCAAAAAAGCTACAGTCAATGACTTTATGTCCAAGTGGAAGCTAACAATGAGTGGCCTTCCTCAGGGGTCAGCACCGGGTGTTACACTGTTTGATATCTTTTTTGGTGACATGGAGAGCGGAACTGTGTGAAACCTCAGCAAGTTTGCCAATGACACCAGGCTGTGTGGTGTAGGTGACACACTGGAGGGAAGCAATGCCATCCAGAGGGACCTTGATAGGCTTGAAACGTGGCTCTGTGTCATCCTAATGAAGTTCAACAAGGCCAAGTGTAAAGTCCTGCACTTGGGTCAGGGCAATCCTAGTGCAGTTTGGGGAGAAAACTAAAGAAATGTGACCAGCAGATAAAGGCAAGTGATTTTCATCTCTACTCTGCTGTCATGAGACCCCATCTTGAGTGCTGCATCCAGCTCTGGGGTCCCCAACACAGGAAGGGGGGGAGTCTGCTGGAGCAAGTCCAGATAACAGCTGTGAAGATGACCAGAAGGCTGGAACATCTCTCTTATGAAGACAGGCTGAGAGGGTGGGGGTTGTTCAGCCTGGAGAGGAGAAGGCTCTGGGGAAACCTTGGAGCAGCCTTCCAGTAGATAAAGGTGGTCTACAACAAGAGTGGAGACACACTTATGACAAGTGCATGTAGTGATAGGACAAGGGGAATGGCTTCAAATTGAAAGAAGATGGGTTTAGATTAGAAGTTAGGAGGAAATTCCTTGCATTGAGAGTGGTGAGGCACAGGAACATGTTGCCCAGAGAAGCTGTGGATGCACAATCTCTGGAAGACCAGCCTGGGTGGAGCAACCTGGTGTCCTTTCCCATTTCAGGAGTATTAGAATTATATAATATTTAAGGCCCTTTCTACCCAAAGTATTTTATGATCTAACACAACATACAATCAAAGTATTTTTCAAAATAAACAAATGTTGAAGTAGACTAAATAGGAGTTAAATTAAGAACAATATACTGAATACGCAGTTCTGGCTAGTTTCAGAAGTTTAGTTGTCTTTACCCTGTTTTTTTTGTTTCCAGAGATTAATATCTGTGTATTTGAGGATTATACATATGAGTGAAGAAACTGAGAGAACATGCACACTGAACAATTCTAGCTCGATCAATAGGCCCCACTTAACTGCATTACTGAGAGAGTAGGTGGAAATAAATAAAACAAGATGCAATGCCCTATACATTATCAATATTGCAAAATTCGCTTCTTCCAGAAAAGTTATCAAAAAAAGATTATGATACCTTCATTTTGATTTTTGGCAAATAATAAATATGCAAGATGTAGGAAGACAGTATGCCTTTACTGAAGTATATTAAAGTGGTTCCTTTTAAATTATATATTAAAAAAGATTCTGTTTAAATTATATAAAAGAATAAATAAAAGTCTGGTTCTAGGATTCTTATTTAAAGAGAGGGAAAAAAATAGTTTTGTGGGAGAATGGATTGTAAAAGAATAGAGAGAGTGAAAGATAGTGCTATAGACAGTCTCATCCCTGATAAGTTGCAGCTGTGTGAGACAGGTGAACAGCATTGAAGGAAAAAGAGGCATGGTATGTCGATGTGTATTGACCAATCACAAAAGGGTGAAAGGCCACACAGGTGTTATGCATGTGAGAAGGGTATAAAAGAGTATACTGGAGAATAATAAAGTGCTGATTCTTGAAATTATTGGTGGTGTCTGTTCTCTGTCAGTGAATGTGGATAATATATGAAATTTCTATAGGTCAAAATTAAAAATATATTTGGACCTTACTTGTAATGAAAAAATCATTTTAATAGACTGCCTACAAGTAAAACAAGAGGAGGTTTTGTCTCAGCTGAAGAATTAGTGTATTTGATTTTGTTTGTGTAATTAAGTACAGAATAATTAAAGAAAAATCAGACATCAATGGATTGAGTTAGTGTGGAGTTAAAAATGACTGAGTTTTGGCCTCAGGAACTTCATGTTTCAAAGATTTGAATGTGAATGCTGATGATCAGATGGTTGTGTTAGACAGAATTGTATGAGGAATTTTTCCTAGTTATTAGCCTTAGAACACAGGAATGTGTGAATGGCTGTGGTAGATGTCCACCTTCTCATAAACGCACCATTTAACACTGACTGTATATTTATCTAGGGCAGAATAGGAACACAGCCAATATATGATGCTTCATCCTAATGCTTGCCCAAGCTCTATGTCTTTTCAACTCTGAACTTTCTAATTCAGAAAAAGAGTCTGCTTTGTAGCTTTCAATGAATCTCCAGGATGTGGTCAGGTCTTAACACTTTCAGACAGCAATTTTTTTGATCTTTTCTATATCCTGTGGCAAATTCAACTTCTTTCATTGAAGTTGATGAGGAAATGCATTTTTTTTTTAATCTGTCACTACCTTACAGATACATTCTAAACATTTTTTTTTTTTTTTAAGATAGAGTTCCAGGAAGCTCCATCCAATCTGTTTTATCTACCATTTTCTGATTGTTGAGTTTTCACGTTGTCAAAAAAATGAGTCACATAGTCCTTACCCTGTAACTCATAGAATACAATCTTTTTGTAATTTCTAGTATAGGGTCACAAGGTTTTTAAGGAAGTGACAGAGCAGCGTGTCAGGGAGCTAGCCTCAGCTCATTTTGGCTTTTTTTTTAGCAACTGGCCATTCAACACACTTGTTTTAACTTCAGTTCCTTGAATTCTCGGTATGGTAGAAGTCTTACAATCTACATAGTCATTGCATAAAGCCCATTAATTTTGTTAGTGTCACAGGATAGTAAAGACCATTGGCTGCCTAGGGTCTGGAAAAGGGTTAGACATAGATTCATCAGAGGACTGTCCTCACCAACAGCTGTCCCATCAGCTAGGGATGGGGCAGGGAAATCCTGATGTACTGGGCATAAAAACCGGGGTTTGATAGCTGAGGCTGCAGGGTGTCCTCTGTGGAAGGAGTGCGTGAGTGGTGCTGTGCTGTTCACAGTGGATTCCAGACAGCTCTGGATGAAGGGAAATAGTCCATGACACCCCAAAACTTCAAAAAATCAGAGGATCTTATGTCATTTCTTTTCAGTCATGTTTGAGGGAAGATGGCAGCTGTTGGGGGCAGGAAATGCAAGGACACTCAAAATGGGACACATGAAAAAGTATGTGAAGAGGAGTATTTGGAGGAAGGGGAGAAAGAATGAGGGAAATGAGTGGAAAGAGAAATTTTTGAGAACATGTAAGAAGATGAACCCCTGAAAGGAGGTGCTTTGTGATGGACAAGGGAGACCCCTGAGGGCTTCCATCCTTTGTGTTACCTGTGCTGGGGCTGGGACACCTCTGAAGGGACTGAGGCCCAGAGGCAACCCATGCCAGAGGAGGAGAGCAGTATGAAACAAGTAGTTGCAAAAAGAAATCTTTCTGTACTGATCCCAACCTTCTGCACTGCCTGTTTCCTCATAAAAATAATTTTAAAAAAAGGATTTAGAGGGACCAAGTGTAATGTATGGTGAAAACAAGAGTGGTTGAAACAAGGAAAGGGGAAGAGTTGGGCTGAAGTTGAGTCTGGACAAGAGGGAGGGAAGGCATTTCCCCAAATATTTAATTACTCACTACCTTAAAAATAATTTAAAACTGATAATTTGCAATAAATTTATTTAAATTAATTTTAATGAGCAGAGATTTTTTAACGTGTTACAGCCAACCATGGTGACCAGAGCCAGAAACAGGCTGATATCCTCAGAGGTTGATGGTGGCAGAAAGGGATGATGCAATGTTGAGACATCATCCAGGGTATGGGTCAGACATATTCCTGGAATGGCTGGACAAGGCAGGGGCATGGAGGAAAAACCAAGGACAAGCTGGTGCATCAGTATGCAGGCTGGACATGTCTCAGGAGGCAGGGTGGAGGTGGAGCTGTCACTTTTGTCAGTCCTTTGCCAGGTGAGGGGACTTACTGAAACCAATGAGAAGGAGAAGACTGTTATTAGAAGACGCAGAAAATAATCCCTAAATGGTTGTCAACACAGAAGAAGAAGAAGGGACATGCCCTTCAAGATGTCAGTAATTTCCTGTTATTATAACACTTCTCTGCTTGAGGAGGACTGGTAACGAAGACCTTAGGACCTAGATGGATTTTATAGAGATGAGCATAAGAGAGGAGGAAAGATATTTTAATTTTTCAGCAAAAATGTACTATTATTAATGAGATTTTCTGTAGCCATTTAGACTATGATTTCTGGTATATTTATTGCTTGCTTTAGCCTGATTATATTGCTCAGTTTCTAAAACAAAAAATCCTGCCTATATTTGTTTGTATTTAAAATATTTATTATGCATTTCCTTTTACTCATACTAAGATTTTGATCTTTTGGATGTTTTTACTGTACTTTTGATCTTGTTTCCATCCTCTTTTCCATTGTTATTTTATTCTTACTGAGAAGAATGAAACAGAATTTTACATAGTGCTGAAAATGCAGGATAATATTGGGTTTGTACATGGAAAAATTACAACATTTTCTACTTTTTTTTTCCCACTAACTTTTAATATCCTGATTAGCTTTGATGGCCACTCCTGAATATCAAGCTAATGATTTTTGTGATAACTGCTTTTGTAACCTATAACCATGCTTCTGGGTTGATTGTTCACTCAGAGCTGATAATTTTTTATGAGAAGTTAGATTAATTTATTAAAAATTTTTTTAGAATTGTAAAGATAATTATTATTGCCTTTAATCTTATTTTTATTCATATTGAAGTTCATCTGCTATTTTAGTAGTTAGTTTCTGCTGGTTCCTTCTGTGATTGCTTACAACCAGGCTTTATCCTTACTATGTAGAATAAACTCCTGTCATCAGCAAATTTTGTCACTTTGTCACATTTACTAAACTGTATACCAGTATGTCAGCGTAACTCATCGTCAATTACTCAGTGATTGGTGGTCACTAGTAGTTGACCTCTCTTTCCTGTGAGAACTGACTTTTCCTACCTTCATTTCCTATCTCACTCTAAATAATTTAACATTGCAAAGCTCTTTTATGTCACTGCTGATCAATTTCTTTAAAAGCATTTGGCAAGAACCTTTTCAAACCTTTTCAAACCCGAAAAGATTTTGTCCATTAGATTACCTTTATCTTATGGGATATTTAAGAAAGCAATTTGATTTTCATTGATGTTCAAAAAAAGCCATAAGGTATTCATGAAATTTTCTGATGACAGAAAATTGGAAGTTAATACCCATAAAGAAATAGTTCAGAATATCTGATAGAAAGAATTAGACTATGTTAGAAATGGGTTGAAATATGGGTGATCTTCCATTTATATATTTTTTTTAAAAATCTGTTATAAAATGGGATTTTTCTACTTCAAAAATCCAAACTCAAAGAAATGAATATTCTGAGCAATTACAGAATGTCTAGAGTATTAAGGGCAGAATGGCAAGAGGTAAGGGGTGGGACATACTACAGGTTCTGTCATAAAACTATTTCTGTTACAGAAAAGGAAATACCAATAACACTTTACAAGGTATTGCTAAAATCCTATATTGAATTTTTGATATAGTTCTGGACATTTTTTTTTTTTAAAGGTGAAGTGAGCAGTAGGAGTTAAAATCTGGGAGAGGATATGTCTTGCCTTCCAGCCTTCCAGGAAAGAACACCAGAGAAAAGGACAATTTAAGGTAAAATATGTTTGCACTAGAGCAAACAGGTGTAAACTTTCTGTGGTCAAATGTAACTTATATGTTTCAGGAATATTTTTAAGCATGACAGAAATTAATATTGAAATTACTGTGAACAAGACTATTTCATGAAGTCTTTTGTGATAGCAGGGCATATAGTCCATTACAAAAAATGTCTGCAGTTAGAAGATATCTGTGACCTCTCAGTAAATGAGGGAAGTAGAACTGTATTTGCTTGCTTCTTCCTCCCCCACCCCCCCTTCTTTTTTGTCTTCTTTCTCATAAAGGTTTACATATATGTGATTAAGGGTATGCTTCTGGTTCAACAAAACATAATGATATAGAAACCTGGGGCTTCCCATATTGTGATCCAGCTTCGGAGTTTGTTTCAGAACTCAGAAGCCATAGCTTACTAAGATGCCCTAAAGTGACAGGAGAGAATGAGAAAGGAGCTCAGCAGCCCACTGACATGTGAAGGTAACTATCTAGCAGTAGAGAACATTCTCTAGGATGCATTAATTCATTCTTATTAATAAGATGATCAGACTTTGAATTAGGCTATGGAAAATACAGAAAAATGAAATGGTAAAGAAAGAGGAAATACAAATATATTCATAATCATGTGGAAAGCATAAAATCCACCAGGAATAGCATAAGTAAAGTTTATTTTAACTGGGGAAGTAAGTATATTGTTGATCAGAAAAAAAGTATTTTCTTTTAGTTGCTCATGGTACTTGCAACAATTAGTACTTGCAACATTAGTACTTGCAGAGAAATTTTGATTTAGGATAGGTTCTATTATAGTTACCAGTTATAATATAGTCATCATAATGTTAAAGTCTTCAACTTTTTCCAGACAGTACTTCAGACCTTGCATGCAGTTTGCTTTGCATGCTTCTCGGGTTTAGTTACACATTGTAGAGGATACCACTTAGAAGTCGCTTTCAAATCTGAGATTTTATGTGGACAAAGAAGCTAAGTGAAATTTGACACAAAGTGGCACCTAGCCGCTTAAAAAATATACAGAGGAGAGAAGCAAGATTAGTCACAGGAAGAAGTAACAGGGAAAGAGCATTTGATCTTGTACCCTCTGCCATAAGCGTAGAAAAGAAAAAACGTGAACTGAAGAGTGACTTTTCTCCTTGTTGCCCTGCATGTCACCTCTTTCTTGTGAACTTTGATTTTTAACATTTTTCCAATGAGACTGAGTTATAAGTGTTTTCCAGAACTTTACCGTCAACAGCAGAAATCCAAAAAACCTGAATTTTTCCTCTTCTAGCTTGAAGGTTGTTGTGTTTTCCAGAACTTTACCGTCAACAGCAGAAATCCAAAAAACCTGAATTTTTCCTCTTCTAGCTTGAAGGTTGTTAGTCATGCTCTGCCTTTCAATGAGAGTGGTGACAAAAAGAGCATCATGCAGAACAGGAATGTAATGGTGTAATCTGACTGACACATTCCAACAGAATGTGCTGACATCCTTTGCCATTTTAATATCTGTCCTTCACTGTTTTCCTTTTAGAATTTTGCATCTTTAATTAAAATATCCTCATATCCATTTTTCCACAATAAAGTTTTCATTTTAAGGGTGTGTTCATCTGGGTATCCAACGGTTGTCAAATGTTCCTAAAATCCCTTAAAATTATTGAAATATTAAAAATCACACTGCACTTGAGAAAATATTTTTTACAGAATGACAATTACTAAAACACCAAAGGTAGTATGTCATTTAACAGAATTTAAAAGAGAACAACATGAGGGACAAGTATCTGTGAGTCCTGCCTTTTCTTAATTGATGTGTACAATGACAAGGTTCAGGACACAGTGATCTTTTGAAAAGATTTTTAAAGGAGAGGTGAATGCTCTTACCCATAAAAGGGGAGGAAAAATGTTGCCTGAGATCCAGTTCTCCAGTGAATTCTTGTTACGTTACTCTCATTAATGATGGTGCTACCATAAAATAGAGAACAGCTAAGTAAGAAATGCATAATACATAGAGAGAAAAAATTAGTCCTAGACTAAGTGCCTATAAATAAGATACAAAAAAGATTTGCTCACAAGTCTTCTTCAGCTTGGCAAAGATCTAAGTGTTTTCACTAATTCTCACGCAGCTGAGAGATAATATGTGAATACCAAGCATATATGCAGTCTGAATCAGTCAGCTCTCTTGCTTTCTTACAACGTAATTGTCAGAGGGCTGTGAGGAGGAAAATTTTTGTATGGTGATTGTTATAACTTAATTAACCTTGGGAATTTGTAGCGCTGTGGCTGAAAAAGGGTGTATTTGAACTTGAAAAGATGGGAAATACAGTATGAGGTTTTGACATTTTCTGAGGGGTATAAAAAGTCATTGTGCTTCTTCAGGCAAATGGATATCTTTGGTCTAAGCAGAGAAAAGTTAATGTTAACTTTCTCCAGTTTTATATTTTTGTGCAGTATTTCATGAGCTAAAGACTGTGGTGGCCTCTATCTAAATACTCAAGTTCTTATCATTGCTTTATTGAAAACTATTTTGTTCTACAAAAAAGGCTTCTTTGACTTCTTTCTTCTCCAAATGGTTGTCTGACACACTCTGATTTTTTCAAAGATATTGGCCCCTTCCATGGCTGTCTCTTGTCTACCTCTTTGGAAAACAATAATAATAAATTGGGGTTTTTTTTAATTAAGAATTGAAATACAAGAAACACAATCTGAATTGTTTATAATAGTTTTATCAAAAGGACAAATCATTTCAAGAAGACAGGTTGGAGATCAAAGCCTGCATTTATTGCAACTGTGCCTAAATGAACAACTTCAATCTTCTGTCAGCCCTTACTTGGTATACTACCAAGAGAGACTGCTGAGGAGATCAGCAATGTATTTAGGTAATTTGGGCTCCTAGACTCAGAAAAAGTGATCATTTTACTACCTGTGTGTATCTACTCCCTTTCAATATTGCTTATTTTCACTTGAAGAATAGAATGTTCTCTTTTTACACCCAGTAGAGTATAGAAAATTCTGTCAGCAATCTTTTCCTGATCCCTGGAGCTCATGTCACAAAGGAGGAGTAATCTGAAAATCCTGTTCCTACTAAAATTCATTTAAGTGAAAAATACTCTACAGCTTGTGGGATCATGACTTTTGCATAATGTGTTTTCAATAGCACCTTGAATATAGCACATTTTCACATGAAATTTGTACCTTGTCTCCCCTTTTTTTTGGATAATCTGGATCACATAAAGGAAAAATATTTTTTTCTTTGAGAGGCAGGGGGTTGCAGTTCCTGGTGAGTTTACAACTAATAGGTGTTGTAAGATAGTGCCTTAGAGCATGATAGTGTTGATTAGAAATATCTTACCTTTGAGAAGAGGAAGGACTCCCACATTCCACTGACTTTCAAACTCAGCAGGAACATACAGCCAGGAGCTATGGTTTCTTTCATATTTACTTCTGTCTTTGTCTTTGTTTAATAGCGTTTTCATTCCACATAGAGAAGACTCCTTTTAGGTTTTCTGAGCTATTACCATAAAGATTGCAGAAAATCCTGAAAGAGTTTGTTAAAAAAATTCTGGGCATGGAAACAACAAAGTGAAATGAATTATGAAATGTTTCAGTTATTAAAAATAAAGTGAGAAGAAATACAATGAGGATGAATCAGGGTTGGAAAGACAGGAGGATGTGTCATTAAGATAAAACTAGTGACTTTCTCACAAGGAAAAAGCATTTATGAAAGGAGCAGTTATGCCTTCCCCACTACCCACATTTTGCCTGTGGACCTCTTGTGTCAACACTCATGACCTTGTGTCTGTGCAGTAGGAGGGATAAGCCAACTGATTTAGCTAAAAATTAATCTGTCATTATGTTGGTTTAACAATCAGAACATAAACGGTCCCTCATGGAGGTCTACCAAAGGAAAACTTCAGCAATGGTAGATCTCAGTCAGAGCCCTTCAATCATTAAGGAAGGCAGCAGCTCAAAATTAACAGTAGAAATTGAACATAGCTCAAAAAAACCCCAACAAACACAATGAAAAGTTTTGACGATTGAACCTGGAAAGGATAATTAAAACAGAGCTGTGTGTTTTCAGTCTGAAGAAAAGAATGGTAGGGACAGTTGTAATGACTATAAATGTAAAAGTTAAGTGACAAAATAAAGGCGAAAGGATCAATTATTTTCAATAGCCAACAAGTACAGAATGAGCAGGAGTAAAAAAGAAAAGTAGTTAATTTAATAACCTTTGATGTGTTAAAAATCCAGGAAGAACTAATTTACACAATATTTCTCTGTATTTATTGAATAATATCAGTGCATTTTAAACCAGAAGATACTGAGGTAAAACTGTTTTCTGGCTTTCCCTAATTCAATAAATGCAAAGCCTACACTAATACTAGAAGAGGTTTTTATTTGTTTCCATTATGAACATATCAGTGCTCAAGACTGAATCCAAAAAGGGACTGGCCATTCCTTAATGTTGAATTGAACACCTACATTCCATGTATGCTGAAAGGAAAACAAGCACTTCACAATGAATTCCACAGAAAAGAAAATAAAAAACCTATTTTCTTGGGGAAAAAAAAAAAAAAGTTTGCCCAGAGTTATAGTCCATAAAACAAACAAACAAACAAACAAACAAACAAACAAACAAAACCTAAAAACAAGGATTTCTCTCTTACAGACCCAGTAGCTTTACTGGGGCTGCTCAGAGACAGTATCAGTATCTTAGGCTGACAGGACAGAGTCTTTCCCTAAAGGTGAATCCTTCGGAATTTAATCTTAAGGACTGAAGTGCTTCCATTTAAATTTATTCTTCAAAGAATATATAATACCTCTGAGGAGGGAAAAAAAAAAAAAAAAAGGGGGTTTTGTGGAGATTTACATACAGGAAAAATACGTAAAATACATTTTGGGATGTTTGTATAATACGGCATATATATTTATATGCGGAGATATTTTCATATTTGGACTGAAAATTTGCCTCAAAAAATGCCAAAAACTTTTCATTGTCTTCAAAGGTGCTAGGAGTTAATTTTCATATTTTATATTGTTGTCTTAATCAGCCTAAATAATGACATTAAAGCCCTCATTTAGGGAATCAGGGTAGGGTCCACAGAAGCGTGCTAGATGCTTTAAAGTCATGCAAGAATATAAACTGCTACTTCGAAGTGATTTCAGTTTAAGTAGACAGTTTCCATAAGAGGAAAAGAAATTTTAAAAAGGTAGGATAGAATTATTTTCCTTTTCCTCCATGCTTTAATAATTTGCTCTCACTAGTTTGGTTTCACTTAGTTACCTTAGAATAATATAATACTGCAGTGCCTTTTTCTTAAGTTGATAAAAAAATAATATATTCAGACACCATCTCATTGCATATTTCAGGAGACTTAAAGTCCATTAAAGTAACTTTATCTTCCGCTGATTATCACTCTCTCTACCTTATTATTTCACCAACCTATGCTCTTTACTTCACCATGCTTCAATTTAAAGTTGTTCTCATTATATCTGTCAGTATGCCCTGTCAGGGGCTGCTTTGTCATGCCATCTGATTAGGATTTTTTATAGATTAGACGAAAATGATGTTCCTTTTTGAACCCAGTTTATGAAGAAATTGAGATTTTTCTCCCATGTGCATCCCTTGGATGGAGTGCCAGTGCATTAAATGAGAATTAGGATCTTGTGAAGACTAGGCTAATTTCCTGTACTCTTTTAATCTCTGTAAATGGTTTAGTACTTTTCACTATAGTATCCATCCTTGTGCCAATAAACTGTTTAAAACCTTAAAGCATAGGACTGCTAGCACCTTCAGGCAACAGCTTAAAAAGAACTGCAGACAACTGTATTTACCCACTTATCAGTTCTAACTTGATTTAAAAAGCAGAGGATGTAGCTTTTTAAATTCTTAATAATGAATTAGAAGTTAAGTTTACTAGGCATGAAAAAAAGAATGCTTTTATTACAGAAATAGGTACCCGACTTGAGCTGTTTGAAACTTTTTACTTCATGAAGGGTACTTGGAGACATAATGTGGTGACATTCACACACCTGATGTCACTATGATATGATATAATTAATTTTGTTAATCTCTCAGAAGAGAATCATTGATCCTGTAGGTTTAGTCAGGGTAGTTTGGGTGTGAAACATGAATTCTGGAGAACCTGTTGTGGATATACTCTTTCATATACCTGTAAAAATACTGTAAGTGTCTGAAATTCTGTCCAGTTAATATTTACAAAGATATGGTCAGAATATTTTCAGTTGTATGACTTTAATTCCACAATATAGGAAGTCACAGCTAAAGACCATCTGCTGTAGCAGATAATACTGTTGCTGTCAAATCTCCCGAACAGAACAGGATTGCTGACCTGCAGAATACTAGAGGAAAGCAGATATAATGACTCTATCTGGGGCCTTTACAATCCCTTGCCTGCTGAAGTAATTTTTTTAGAAGACACAAAAGTTGAATCCTCTGATGTCAACTCACTAGACAACTTCACTGTCATTATGCCATCTGGGTAGCATGGTCTTTTAATTCCAGAAACCTGTTGTAATGAAGCTAAGTAGACACTCCTAATGCTTGATAGAAATGCATCTTCCTGCAGCTGTGTTCTGCACTCCCCTTTCCGGTTGTACACTTGCTCATACAGCGTTCATTAGTCAGTTCAAATTATTTTCAATCTGCATTTTGAAGTTTCAATATTATCAACAAATCCTTACTTACAAAAGCCTCCTATTGACCCTGGCAGATCATATCCTTATCTTTTTCATACTGTAAAGGTTGAATGCAGTAGCAATACCTCTAACTCACTTAAAACTCTTATAGAGACAAATTTGTAAAATTTGTTTTTTCCCATTTTTTATGAGGTAGAATTATTGAACTGTAGGAGTTTTGCTTCTGTATTTGCTTCAGCTTTCAAAATTGTTTAAATCAAAAAAAAGTAGCCTTCTGTCACAGTAAAAAGAAAGTATTGATTTAAAATTAATTTAGACCAGGAAGCTTTATATATCTACTTTAGTAAGTGCAAAAATTCCACATGTCCAAACATACTGAGAAGTTTATTACAATATTTTAAGAATCAGTGTTTATTGAGAAAGAAAAAAATTAACTGAAGAATAAAGGAAAAACATTGTGAAAAAGCAGTATTTTCCTTGTCTTGGAAATTTCCCTTCATATTTTACCTACTTGGTTTTGTATTGGAATTAAGTTCTGTAGTGCTAAAGATTTAGTTACTTGGTCTCATGGTTGATACCCAGCCAACCACTAAACATCACACAGCTGTTTTCCCATTTTCTCCTGATAGGATGGGAAAGAGAATTGGAGGGCAAGAAAACTTGTGGGTTGAGTTAAAGACTTTGCCTGGACAAGGCACCAATTAATGTGGTGGGTTGAATGCCTACTAGAATTATTTACTCTTTTTCTGCTGTGAGATATGATTAGAAGAGCAAAGCTGGCTCGAACTTTAAAGGGTATAAAAAAAGGGAATTTAATAGGTGAAGAAACTGCTGCATGCTCATGCAAAGCCAAATAACAAATTCATTCACACCTTCCCATGAACAGTCAGGTGTTCAGCCATCTTCAGGAAATCAGAGCTCTATCACACGTAATGGTGACTTTGGAAGACAAACACTGTCAGCTCAAATCTGACCTCCTTCCTTCATTTCCCCCCAGCTTTATATGCTGAGCATGATGCCATAGGGTATGGAATATCACTCTGGTTATCTGAGGTCAGCTGTCCTGGCTGTGCTCCCTTCCAAGCCTTCTGCACCCCCAGCCTCCTTGCTGGTGGGGTGGTATAAGGAGTAGAAGAGCCCAATGCAGCTCAGCAGTGATGAAAGCATCCCTGTGTTATAAACCCTGTTTACAGTGCAAATCCAAAACACAGCCATAGGGGCTACTACAAAAAAATAAATTCTAACCTGGACAAAACCAGTACACTCAGCCACGAGTAGAATAAATTTAATACTGAAAGGCTGCAACAGTACTGATGCTAACAGCCCATTTTATATTTCACTGCAGTTACTTTTTCCATTTTGCTTAGAAATGTCAAAAATTATCACAAGTGAAAATTAGGAAATTGTATATTGATAAGTTCTTCACAAGCTTCTCTAGGATTTTGTTTAGATTTGTTAAAATGAACTGTGGAAAGAAAATGGCTTTCATTAACAAATAATTTTTCACGGGATCAAAGTCACCACAAGAAGCATATATGTGTTTAATTTCACTGTTCGTTGTGTTCTGTTGTTTATAATCAGTTATGGTGAGTCATTTGTGATAACTATCTTACTGCTTCAAGAAGACCACCATTCCCATGAAAATTGCCAGTCAGTTTATGTACTACTGTGTACCTTGAGATGTCTAGAATTGAAAAATCTAAAATTTGGAAATTCTCTTTAGGCTCAGAAGAAGGTATAATGCTGGAAAAAAGCACAAGGACCCTCTTCAGGGCAAGTCTGGCCAGCATGTGTGCATTGGAATTAAATTTTCCAGAAAGTATTTAGTAAACTAAATTTCTGTCACATAATAATAAGACAAATATCTACATAAAACCTTTCTATAGTGCTATTAAACAAAATACATGATTTTGCACTAAAAGGACTCTTGCTTTTTGTTTTCTTCATTTAGTGTCTCATTATTGTGTTTGGATTAGCAATAATGATAAAAATGAGAGTAAGGTACAACAAACAATGGGGAAAAATGAATTAGAGACTCATTGGAGAAGACTAGGCTGTTACTCTGAGTGTGCTGCCTACCATGATGATGGGGAAAGAGAGTGTTCCTGGCAAATGGAAAATGTTTCATGAACATCTTAAAGACAATGACAAAAGCCTGTACACTTTAGACAGGTCTGTCCAACCTCAGTGCCTGTAAAGATTATGGAGAATTTATTTTTGAAAAACACCTCCACATGTAAAATACAAGAAGATAACCAGGTAAAAGGGTAAGGCAAAATCTGCTAACTAACCTGGTTGCTTTCAACAGTGCATTGAGTGCAGTGAGTAGAATGAAAGAGCAATAAATAGAATATGACTTGCAGTAGGATTTCTGAGATTTTTCTCTTTCAGCGTAGAAGTAGAGAACCTGTGGACTGAAGAATTGGATGGATAGAGATTTGGATGCATCACAAGGGCCAAGGATAGTAATCAATGCCTTGGTAGCCATTTGGTAGTCGGTAACGGTATTTCTGTGTTGATTACTGTATTAATATCATACTATATCATGAATAGCAACCTTGATGACAAGTTAAAACACATCTTCAGAAAATTTGTGGGTGATGCTAAAATTGGAACAGCAAACACAGCAAATTCTGAAGTTTTGGTCCAAATGGATCTTGACGAACTTAAGACTGATTGACAGAATTCTGCAGGGAGAGCTGAGAGAACTGGGCTTGTTTACTGCAGTGACAAAGGTGCAAGCCAAATGGCAGATCACAGCTTCTTGACAGAGAGTTAAAGACATGATGGAGTAAGGTAGAAGAAGGTAAAGGCAGCATCTTGAAATTATTGCATGGAGTTCAGACTGGACATTAGAAAAAAAATAACATTTTCACTAAGTAGTATAATGCTAAGATAAACCAAAGAACTTGTTGAATCTACTTTCTTGGAATACCTTAACAAGCTCAAGAATCAGGTTTCTGAAAGAATAGCTAAAAGAACCAATTTTTTTTATCACTGGTAGACACAAATATTATTAGAAGGGAATGATGTGATACAACACAGAGAATATAAGCAAAATGAAATGAAATAGTATGAAAAAAGAAAGGTATATCCAAAGAAACCCATCTTGATGCAGTTGAATATGTTTGGGGAAATAGAGAAAATATGAGGGAGCGATACAAAAATTATGAAAAAAAATTATCTTAGTGGTTATTTGAACTGGAGTGGGCTTAGCATGCCACTTAGCTCTTAGTGGAAGAGTTGAAAATATCTTAGACATGTAAGACAAATAAAGAAAGCAAACAGAAGGCAATCACAATCCTAGGGGTATGTAGGGATTATTTGTCATCATCATAGCTGATAAATGAAGAAAACAAAAGCTCCTGTAGAACAAGAAAGGACAAGTTCAATTTTGACATATGAAAAGAGCCTTCTGATGGGCTACACCTGACTGAAAAAGATGTGAAAAAAATCGCAGATTTCTTACAAATAATAAGAACATTTTTATGGTATATACTTTGAAGTTTTTATTGAGACTCAAAACAAAAAGTATTTTTAGACCTTCAGAGAGTTTCAAAAACCTTTTTTTCTTTCTTTTCTAATTGCAGGAATGAAGCAAATTTATTAGCTATGACAAAAGCTTAAGTTCTTTGTCCTGCCAGAAAGTCTGTGGTACTGCGAGGTATACAGATTAATTAAAATGATTCTATAGACTTTCCTCTTCTTTACAATAACTTTAAATACACAGAAGAAATTGAGGCCAAGAATAGCCAGATCATGTTATATATTGTCATTTTCTAACTACATGTGTACAGGGAATCTTCTAATCTGATTGAGTACACAGCTATAAGAACACTTCTTACTGTCACTGTGCAGTTTTAACGAGAGTAGTTTTAATAGTTTTTACAGAAAAAAATAGAATGTTGTAATTTAGAGATATTTTTCACTTCCTTATAAATACATCTATTAATATGTTACAACTATTAATATTTGTGCATATGTCTTTTTCATAAATAAGCCAGTGTTGGAAAATAAGAACAGTGTGGTTAATTACTTTATTTTGCTACTCTTTATAATTTCTTTTTGCATAGCAACTCTAGTAGCAACAACTTAAGCAATACTTGTTGTATACCTCAGAGCTGACAATATTCTAATTGTGTCTCTCAGAAAAACCTCTTAGAATCTGTACATTTTATTTCCATGTCTGCAAAGAGAGGTAGCAGTTTTTATCCCTGTACACAGTGTATGATTATGAGTAATTTACAATGTAGAACAGGAAAGTTGAAAACTTTTAAGATGGACCTTGATAAACTCACAAACAAATTAACTTACAATAGAATTTATGGTAGCAGGGGAAATAAGCTTGACCTTTTGGGTCCTTAGTAATCTTATGGTTTTAACAACCGCAAGTAACTTGTAAGATTTTGAGGAGAACTGCAAAACCTACAAAGCCTGATAAAATATTCAATGTAAAGATAGCATAAGAGAGGTAATGTGTTTACATGACTTCTTTCTGTTGTGCTTTGCCTTTATTATTGGTGTTGTTTAGTTCTGAGAGATTTATTCATTAACATTCCAAGTTTGCCATTGTATAAGTATGGAAAGACAGAGAATAGATTGAAATACACATCTGTTATGAAGGACTTAAATATTTCTTTTGGTTCTGCAGGTGGCATAATGAGCATAAAGTGGTCAGAAAGTAGTAAAGAGTTAGGTACTGTTTCAGCAACCAAGGACACAACTCTTTCTTTGTGGTGTTTTCAAATGCATATATCTTGAATATTACATTTGATATTAGAAACTACTTTCCAAAAGAGATATTGGCAAACTGAATGAAGTTTTGAGGACAACTTTAAAAAGCAACAACCTCCCCCCCTACCCCCAACAAACCAACCAAAAAAAAAAAAAAAAACAAAAACAACCAAACAAAAACAAACAAACCACAACAAACCACAACAAACCAAAAAACCAAAAAAAACCCCAACCCCCAAACCCTAGATCAAGGAGATGGAGGGATTGATTTTCGGAGGGAGGATAAAAGAAGGAAGCGTATGCAGCTTGACTCAGAAATGAAAAGGGGCAGAGAGAATTAGCATGCTACAAATAGCCAACAGTTTGAAACATTAAGTCAGAGAGAAATAATTTTGTCCAGTATAAGATGATGTAGCTAGATTATTGGCATTAAACTAAGGAAAAGATACTGAAGCTGAATGCCAAAACAAGCATTACAGAATAACTATGTTGACCATTTGATTGGATTGCAATCACAACTAAATGGCAGTTGTTACACTACTTAGGTTGATCTTTAACCCTTCATATTAAAAATATTACAGAGATACATAACAACACTGAGTCAGAAATTAAGATTTTTGGTGAAACTTTTATTTTATAATCTAGTAAATCATCCTGGCCTGTGTTAGGGAGAGTGTTGCCAGCAGGTTGAGGGAAGTGGTCTGTTCCCTTTATGCTTTTTAATAAGTTAGTTCCTGTGTCTGAATTTCTTTTTTAGTAAATTGCCACCATGAACACTGAGGTGTCATGAGGAAGAATGAAAAAGAAAATAATAAAGGATAATAAGGAGAGTTTTGAAACATGAAAAGAGAGAGAGAAGAGAAGCTGTGTGAATAGATAATTTGGATGTAAAAGTAGGGGTTAATACTGTCAGGGCCCTAAGGACAATATCAGGCCTTACTGTTCTTGCTCAGCCTCACCTGAGGCCTCTTTGTGCCCCCCTGTGATGTTCTGGACCCCATTACAGCTTGCAGGGGCCTTCAGTTTCTGTCCAAGTTCCTACTGCTCTAACCATCTCTGACCAAGCCCACCTGCCAGTCCATGCCTGGGCCTGGAATCAGCCCCTCCCCAGCAAGGTGCTCAGTGGGGCTCACTGGCTTTCCCCAGTGACCCTATCCCCTTCTGCCTTGGGCAGTGGGACAGGACTCTCTGCTCAACCTGGGAATTCCCCAGAGCTCTCAGTTCCCAGCCCACAGGGAACTGCTAGCTCACACCTCCATAATAATGAGTATACTCAAGAGAGCAACTTGTAAGTGGGTGAGAAAGGATTCTTCTAAACCATCAGTCATTTGCCTCAGGGAAAAGAAAAATACTCTCAGCTGTTACTCAGCTCAGCTTCACAGACAGCCCTCTCTTTTAGAGGGGTGACACATTGCATGCTCTTTTTCTATGACAAGTTAAAATTTTCTGTGATTTTTTTTCAGAGCAGAATCATTTTTTCTGCTAACATGTTTTCTGTAAACTTGTAAGGACTTCTTGTAACTGCATGGCTCAAAAATGTGATGTTTTCATTCATAGGCATAAAATATATGCACACTTTGATAAGATATATGTACTTAGCAGTAAGTTTACCTTTGTATTGCATTTACATTTTCAATGCCATTGTGCAGAAGTTACAAGACCTTGAAAAGTTTCCACAGCACTGATAATTCAAGTAAGTTTTGAAATTTGATGTGGAATGTACAGAAACCTGTCAGTGTTCTAACACTTGAATTTAAAATGGCCAGGATTATTAAAAAGAAGTAAATCATGCTTTAACATTATATTAATTTCATTTTTTTCCGGTTCTTTGAGAACTCTTCAATTTATCGCATTGAATCAGTGTCCTTTGAAAAATACCTGATTACGTTGCCCTTGCAGTTCCAGAACTCATATTTTCAAAAGGTCAAAATGTTTATAACAGAAAAAGTCATAGCTGCTTATTGGTCTTGAAGTTGTTTCCTAATCTGCTCCCCTGATGTTAATTTTAAGCCTTGGCTCTCTTTTTCTCCTTTCCTTATAAGCCTGAGGTATATGCTTTTGATGTATATAATTCAAGACAAATAAAAATCAAACTGAATAGAAACAGGTTCTTTGATCCTTTACATAAATTGCTAAATTAATCTCTTTTTCTTACCTATAATTTTTGAAACGGACACTGGTGCTTTTGATGTACTGACAGAGCAAATTGCCCATTAGATACATACCTCAGTGCTCTTCTAGAATTACTGTTTTTCTTTGTTTGTTACCAAAAAAAAAAAAAAAAAGTCAAATCTTGGCCTTCTAAATGATGATCACCTTTCCAATGACCATAAGGGAATCACAGGTTTTCCTTTTATAATTATTTTGGTTTATTCTTGAACACTTCTATTGATAGCTCAGGGAAGAAATTTTTATCCCTTTAGAGCATGGTCCCATGCACAGCTGATAAATGTTCCAGCCCTACTTGTATGGATGCAACATTACAGCAATACAACAGAGCCTTTAAAAGTGTTTTTTTTGTTTGTTTTTTTTTTTTTTTTTTTTTTTTTGTTTGTTTTTTTTTTTTTTTTTTTTTTGTCTAATGGCATTGAAAGCTATTTTTTTAGTTAAAGATTTGCTGTTGGAAATTCTTGGTCTCCTTTCAGATGTTTGTTCTCACTAGTGCCAAATGCTGAACTGATTGGTGTATGGTCTTACTCAAAATATGAGATTTTTCTGGGAAGGTGAAGATGCAAAGATAATGATATTTTTAAAAAAAATTAATTTCAGTTTCTGGTTTAGGAAACATAAGGGAAAATTTTTGGCCACTATAAATTTTGGGTAATTTTTGTGATTAAAAAAAAATTGTCTTGCTGAAAACTTTCTGTATAGGCATAATGGAAAAAAAAAGTTGCCTTTAAATTGATGAAATCACCATTTATACTATTTGGATGAAATACAAAAATTTAATTTCAGTTAATGAAACAAAACACTAAAGACTTTAATATATTCATTTTAGTAACTTTTGAGAAGGTGTTTTTGATATTTATTTGTTTTTACAAATTATTAATGAAGTTATTCTAATAATCCTAAAAGAATTTGGTAAAATATTTATAAGGTCCTTTTGTATTACAGTCTTATAATTTTACAGTTGGTATAAATGTAAATACATTTGACATGCTGATAATGTAACAGGACTTTTGAATTCCATGGGGAAAATATGTGTAAGGTCATTAGTTGAAGTTATACTTAGACACAAGTAATGTTTTTTCATCTGGCAATCATTTTATTCTGTCATTTCAGAAAGCTATATATTTCAGTATAAAAGGAATAAAAACTTGATGGGAAAATGTTGTTTTTCAAAAATGTTTTATTTTCATAATAAATGATGCTAACTAGTTTTCTTTACTTCTTTTTATGCAAACCTCTGTCTTTTACATAAGTTTTTTTTGTTCAGGTTGTGAAAAATAGAGTAGTCTGTTTTGGAAAAAGAAAATTGAGACCCCTCAATATTTTTTGTGTATGAAGTGGCTCTGTCTTAAGTAGGAAGCTATTAGTTGTTGTAGAGACTTGGTAGCTTTTGACATTTCTTAAACCAATATTTAGTCCAATGTTCTAAATATTAAATGGTAGAGGTGACAATTAGACTTGGAAGTATATGACAGAGGAATGGACAGGCCCCACATTGTCAAATCAAGAGCAGACTTATTTTTTCTCTGTATTGCCTTCAGCAAAGTATTTTCACGGCAGCTCTCTCTATCCCTTGATGGAATAAAACAGCAGATAATTCATAAGGGAATTAACTCTCTTCTGTATAAACTCTTTTCTTTGTATTAACAAAAATGTGTCAGTCAGCTGGGTGTGAGGAGTCAACCTCTTTGTATGGCATTTCTGAGTAACGTTGCCTTTCATCCTGTACATCTTTCACAAGAGGAGAGCTCACATTATGGCCATCTAAGAATTTGCTGTTCAAGCAAACACAGAAAATGATTTTGCTTTTTTTGCCTACTGTGCGAATAGACAGCTACAACATTTTTTAAAAACAGGTGATAGATATTTATGTTATTCATAATTCCTCTCCCTGTTATATGTACAAGTGTTGAATTGAGGCCAATCTGTTAATTTTGCCCATGAGAATTCCAGCAGAAGAGGGACATTAAATTATCTTATGGTCCAAACAACCTTTGGACTTAAGCTGAGTTCTTCGTTGTTCAACATTCCTTGGACTTTAAGAGTTCTCGGTATTATCAAAACCAGAATTTTGTGTGGTAAACAACACATTTGGAGTTTCACAGCTGATCCAGAAAAGGTCATGTTTGTATCTACACAGTGTTATATTGATGCCTGAGCCAAGAAGCCCAATAGCACAGTTAGGCTGATTTTTTTTCTGAGTCAAGCTTGACTAGAAACTTGTTCAGTTGCATTCCTAATTTTGGTATTATGAAGAAGCTTAAAGGCTGTAATTGCCAGGGTCCTTAAGATGCTCATAGGTCTTAACGACCCTGACCAGCTTCACCTGGGGCTTCCAATCACACCATGTACGTTGGGTTCCAAGAGTTTCACGTGAGCTGAGGCCTGATTAAGCAGTCCCCTATTCTGGGCTATGACTGAAACATACTTCTCCTGTTTATGTTCAGGTTATGGACATTGGACCTACACTGAAGGTAGCATCTGTCTGAAAGGACCTCTCATATGGTAATTATATCTTGCTTCCAGTCTTGTCTTTGTTCCTGTCTTCTGCTGCTCCTGATGGAATCCATAGGTAAACTCTGTGCCTGTTTCATCTCCTTGCTTTGTCTGGGACTGATGCTGGACTCTTTTATCAGCTTAATGACAGGTCCACTTTGGTTGGCAAGGGCACTACCATCCTCTGAACACTCTTTGTGGCTCTTCCCTGTGGGTTTGCCCTACTCTTTATGCTTCCCTGTACTTCTGCAGTGCGGTGATTCTAAACAGTGGAGAAGGTTGATGCTAAAGGTAAGAAAGCAAACAAACTAATCAAGCCAAAACCAAAAACATTCTATGCTGGACAAGAGAATGCAAAAATCTTGGTGTGTAAAGAGCTGGTGAACCTCACCTTGACTAAAAAAATAAGAGATTGATGCACCAGCTGAGGGCTAAACTCCCTTTAGTAGTTCCTGCTTGTACCAGTATGATTGTTCTGCTGTGTGAAAAAGAAAATCAAGATTCAAAGTAAGTATCTGGTACTTTCAAGGGAAGGGTTTTAAACTGGTGGCCTCCTGTTATAACTGTTCCTATGGTTTCTCCAGCAACTACTGGTCATTCTGTTTTCACTCTATCGTTTTCCTAGTGCAGGTGTGTAATTTTATATGTGTAATTGAATGCTCTAGAGACTGAAGTTTTAAAAGTGGAGTGATAATTTAAAAATACGAATTCTTTAGCCATTATAATAGTACTTTTTTTACAGATAGAGAATATTTTCACTGAAAAAGAGCTTGGGAGACACATGAAACACTTTGTGAGTTTACTACTTATTCTCATGTTCCCAAGACCATTTAAACCCTCAGCTTCCTAAATGAGATCCACTGTTAGGCTTCTTACCTGTTTGTGTACTTTTTTGAATTTGATTGCTGTTCTGTATAGAAATCTTTTCCTGTTTTTATTTAAAACTGCATCTTGCAGCAACGTAGAACCATTTACACTAGAAAATAGCAATAGCCAAAATGTTTTGTCTTTTTCTTTCTCTTTTTTTTTTTTTTTTTTTTTTTTAATGAATGAACATTTTTTTAATTGAAAAGCTGTTGACAGGTAATGTTTGACTGGCCCTAAACACTTAAACCCCATATTTGCAAAAGGAGATCAGTAGAGTGTGTTAAGGGCTTGGAACATCTACACATTTAGCAGAAGTAGAAAAGTAAACATGCATTGCACTCTCAAATGTTGGCAAGATCTTATATCTATATACTTAGATATCTTCAGTAAGTTAATATATTGGGATTTTTTCAAGGTTTCTCAGTATCCATTGCTTTACTGTGGCAGAAGCTAGGAACGACTCCCCAGACCCAACCAGCTTCTTAATTATAGGTCTGTTAAGTCTTAATATTAAACTCTACAACGTATTTTTGCAACAACTAGATATGGTTTTCAGTGTATTTTTATAGTTTTCCTATAAAGGGTTGCTGTTCATAAAACAACGATAGATATTCTATCAATTTAATAATATTCTCTCGACCTTCTCAAGCTGTTAAAAACAAGAACAGTATATTTTTGGAATGTGTTACATGTGTTCATTTTGATATATCAATTCATCATTTACATTCTGACAAACATTATTGGCTTTAGCACAGACTTAAATCACATCTTAACTACATCTGAATGGATATAGAGCTGGAATATGGATATGGAATGGAAAGATAAAGAAACATCCTTTGCTCCCATTTTATTTTTATATTATGATATTGTATTACATTAGAAGCTCATTTTGCCACTTGAAGGACATACATAATTTTCTGTCACATACTTTAAACTTTACACAAAGCATGATTATTGTATGAAAGTATTTTTAAGTATATTTGATAATTTTTAGAACTATATATCATGGCACATTTGTTAACTCCATTGCTAGCCCAAAAATTCTATGACATAATAGTCATTTTCTATTAGCTCTTAAGTTACCGTGTAATTTGGGAGAAAAAAATACCTACAGGAATAACAATTCCTGTAGTTATTGGAGAGTGTTATGATATTAAAGATATTGCTGATTTTGAGGCTATCAAAGCAATACTGTTCAGCATGATAGCTAAGCATCTTCACTTAGTATATGAAAAGGACAGGCCTAATATCTCTGCAGCCTTAATTTGATCCTCCTGCACATATGAATTAAGATAGTAGTTTTAGTTACATAACTGCATACAAATTAAGGGATCATTTCCTTGTTTGTTTGGGTTTTTTATAAGACTGCAAATTAAATCATGTGTAGTATTTTAAATTTTTGTCTAATAATTGAAAGAATGTAGTGTTTGTGTTCCCTTTTCCTTTGAGGAAGCCATATAATTATGATTCTTTTGTTAGATGACTCAGCTGTTTCTCAGTGCTATCAGCTTTTATAAAACAAAATCACCTCCAGAGCAATATTACGTATTTATTGAAAACACTTGTTAATACCTCTCTACTTGCTTCTCCACAATTTGGTAGGATCAAATTTAAACTTGAATGTATTCTACTCAAACATTTCCCATTCAGAAAGCTGTATTAAAAAAAAAAAAAAAAAAAAAAAAAAAAGTATATTGTATGAAAACCCTTTTTCAAGTATATTCTGTTTTGCTTATAGCAAAGTTTTAGCTATTTGGCTTTAATAGTTGTATTCGAGAAATGTTATCAAGCTTGTGAAAGTGTCTGAACTCAGAAAATTCTAACAAGTACAAAGTTGAGCTCATATTAGGACAAAGTGTAAGTGTGAAAACATAAATTATTAACTAAGAAGTTTAAAGTAAATTAAGTGCATCATTTCAGTCCTTGTATAGATAGAATAGGGGGTACAGAGGCTCTGAAGGAATGCATTATCATTAAGAGTTCATTAAATTTAAACTTACCTTTAATAAATCTTCCTTTGATTATAGTACAGTTATGCAGTTAGATGATGTTGAAAAATTCCAAAGAATTTCCAATCAGGTCAGGTTAATAATGACAGAAATAGGCTGTGCAAAGGAAGGTGTTTTGTCTTCTCTTTTTTAGTGGATGTGAGAAGGGTAAAAGCCTCAGTTGCTATTACTATCTCATAAATATTAATTTATGCAGTTTAAAGGTAGTATTCTTTGGTTTGTCCAAAATTTTTAGGGACAATTTATTTAAATATTTAGAGTGAAAAACACTCTTCTTTGTAATGCCTTTAGTAAATAAAATCATTCTGTGTCAATCTGCATTAGAATTTTTTGGAATCTAGTCACATTCCCCACAAGGCCGTCCAGATGATTAACACAGGAAATGTCCTATGTAGATGTGGGACTTCTCTAATGTTTTGATGATAAATTTTTTTTGTTTCCCTAAGGTGTAGCAAGTACCACAGTAGAAAAATGTAAAATTACCCTCTAAGTAACTGGTCTCTTTCTACTTTTGTGTTTCTTTCTCATACTTTGCTTTGTAGCACTTAAAAGATCTCCACTGAGATGTCCTTTTAAAGTGATTGATATAAATGGAGTGTATTGAGAAGTCATCCAATTATGCTATTCCCTGATTACTTTTGCAAATCTGTATCCTCCTTTGACTCATGCAATCACACAGAATTCTGAAAGTAGCAAAAGCACCCAAAATAAAAATCTCCAGACATTCCATATCAGTCAGCTATGAGCAGCAATATAACTATTTGTGGGTTTAAGGATGTCATCTTAATTAATATACTTGGCACAAGAGTCATTTAATTGAACTCTCTCAATTAAACTGAGTACTTAGGTGAAACCAAAAGCTTAATAATTTTTTTCCTGAGTAATAGATACTGAAAAATGGCTGTTAATAGGAGATCACAGAGACCACAGTTAATACCATACACAGTACATACCTCTGATAAGCATAAATTTTGGCAATGGTAAATAATAATAAAACAAATAAAACAACAAAATAAACATAATTTCATGGTTTGCAATATAGAATGAAATCAAGTGGGGTGAAAGGTAAAAATTTAAAATGTGGAATAGATTGCAACAATGAGAGTGTTAATGATAGAATAATGAAAGTTATGACGTTTATATTTATGCGCTTTTTTTTAACTTAAGAAAAAAAAAAACCTCATGACCATTCTAAAAACTATCTGCTGTAAGACAAATTCCAAAGGTTCATCTGGTGGTCTTTCAGTCAAAAAAACCCCTGGATTCTTTTACAGCAAATTGTGGGGGAATGTCACTATCAGGGGACTGATAGTTCTAATATTTGATCAACATAGCCTTTATCTTCATTACAAAGGGCTTATCCCAAAAGGAAAGCTATACACATACCTGAATTTACATCATCTGAGTGAGAAACTTCATTCTGAAAGCATCACTCAGTTACCTCTATTACCTTTCACTGTAATCATCTATGCAAAAACACAAAATGGTTTTCTTGGCATCTTTGGATGCAGTCTGTTTGGTTGGAAAAGAGATTTAAAGCCTATGTATTTGTCATATTTATTATTTCAGCATGATGCTCCTCAATCAGCAACAGAACTTACGGACTATCCTGCTTGAGTGATTCTTGGAAGTGTCTGATTAAGTCACACTCAAGCACAAGGTTCAAGAAACTAAGCTGAAATTTTGTCTTGGTCAAAATTTATGTCTTTTCAGACTTTCATTTTTATATCTAATACTTTTTTTTCCTAGTAATTTGAATCAGATTGTAAATTTTGAGAAAAATCAAGTAGTGTGGTATAAATAATTTTTTCTCCTTCAGATAGATAGTTATTCATGGCCTCTTTTCAGGAGAAAATTGAATTTTATTGATACGGAAAGAACTGGCTTCCTTCATACTGAAGTGAAAACACTTCAGTACGAAGTAACACTGAGAGCTGATAATTTTTTTAATCTGGTTAATTAGACATATCTGAAAGAGACTACACACTAGGAAGTGAAGTGTTGTTGGTCATATAGTATAAAAATCTTATCAATTCATTTGAAAATAAGTGAAATTGAGAACCCTTGAACCAAGGTATGTGTCTGACTCCAGCTTATAGTATAATGTGAATAGTGGAAGTCTGAAAATGAATATCTAGCAAAACCCACTGTTGGTTTGTTAACACTATCCTATGCAATTCAAAGACCAAAATAATGTCATTTGATACAAAATAATCACTGATCATTATTTTTTTTATTCATTATTTGCCTGAAACTTTTTGTGTTCCTGTAGACTTTCCTGTGGAAATATATACTGAAAACTTGGACTTCTGACTTAACAAAATCTTACACCTCATTCTGGTAGGTTTTGCACCTATTGTGAGGGCCCGGAATGCACTGGCAGGATCTGCAGAGTGCTGCAGGGTGTAGCCCTTCAGAAGGACCTCAACAGGAGAGATGGTCAGAGAAGAATCATCTGAAATTCAACAAAGACAAATACAGGGTCCTGCACCTGGGGGAAAGTAATTCCATGCACCAGCACAGGCTGGGTGCTGACCTGCTGGGGAGCAGCTCTCTAGAGAAGGACCTGAGGCTCCTGGTGGACAGCAAGATGTCCATGAGTCAGCAGTGCCTTTGTGGCCAAGAGGGCCAATGGTACCTGGGGTGCATTAGGGAGAGCATTCACAGAAGATTGAAGGAGCTGATCCTGCCCCTCTTCTCAGCCCTGGTGAGGTGCATCTGGAGTGCTGTGTCCAGTTCTGGGCTCCTCAGTGCAAGAGAGGCATGGAGCTCCTGGAGCAGGCCCAGGGAAAGGTGACAAAGATGATGAAGGGACAGAAGTATGACCCTTTTGGCGATAGACTGAGAGAGTTGGACTTGTTTGAGAAGACACAGCTGAGAGACAATGTCTGTCAGTGTCTGAAGGGAAGGTGCCAGGAGGATGGAGCCAGACAAAAGGACAAGAGACAATGGGCAGAAACTGATGTACAGGAAGTTGCAGCTGGGTATGAGGAAGAAATTCTTTAGTGTGCGGGTGACTGCACTCTGGAACAGGTTGCCTAGAGAGTTGGAGTGTCTTTCATCACAGATATTCAAGAACCATCTAGATGCAATCCTGTACAATTATGTCTGATAGTGAATAGTTTAACAGTTATACTGTGTTCTTCCTCTATCAAAATTTGCGTTCTTCAGCAGGTAGGGGTGAAAAGTTTGGATTGATCTGAATTACAGTTGCTGCTTCTGATTTATATTTTAAAAGATTTTTTTCTCAGTTATTGGTTGCTGAATCTTCATTCAATAAATTAGCATGTGTTAAGCTATTCAGAAGTGGGATATTCACTCACAAAAGCCTCTTTTATGGTCCTCTTGAAGACGGTGAGAAACCTGAGACTGTTTTAAAAAGCAGACAGAAAGGTAGTCATCACATTCTTCAATGAGATTTTGAAAGAGAGTTTGTGTGACCTTTTGTCTTAATTTTTTGAGTCAAGGTTAGGGTTCCAAACTATTCAGAGGGCTGAAACTCTTGCTGATGGTAAATCACTGTATAATCCATATTAATTTACTCAACCAATGAAATCTGAGTGGTCTGTCCTACAGATCTCTGTTGAGGTACAAGACTAACCTTTTGTCTTGGTTTTGGGAGACAGGTATCTGCCAGGGAAAGCTGGAGTTTTTTCTTGGAATGGAGAATGTAAACCCCCCTCCGTCCAAATTATTATAATTTTGCAATTAAGGGCTTTCAGGCAAAGCTTTGGGAATAGGGATAGCAGTTCTTTACTAGGA
>VZUI01054145.1:0-77068 GCA_013401135.1 Cettia cetti
CTTTCTGTGTGTCTTTTTAAAAATTACATAAATCCCTCCCTCATCAGCCCAGTGCACACAGCATATTTGTAGGCAGCTTATATAAACAAAATAAAATTGGGTTTATTAGCAGTAACACATAGTGGTATCATTTTGCAACAGAAAAAATTCCCCTTTAGCTTCAGGCTACTGCATTGCCCATCAGAGAGTTCAGAAACCACTATTCAAATGGAAGAAGATTATTAGGCTTACTTAAAAGACATTAAATATATTTAAAAATAATAAATTGTTATGTCTTTCAATATGTCCAGTCTTCACGTTTGGCCCTCTTAATATACAAATATGCTATTTTTTTTATGGACCAAGAATGAGATACACGATCCCTTTAGCAAAAGAAACAAACTAAAGTATTAGCTGTCACAGGACACACAGGTAAATAGTGTAAATTAGCAGCATGAAATGAGGTGAAAAGGCACAATAGAAGTTCATTCCCATTTTAGGAAAACACCAATGCTCCCTTTTTTCCAAGTTTTGTTACGGAATATAAGGTATCAAAAATAAAAAGACATCTGCACTCAGGACACTTGATCATGCTTTCCATGTTGGCAGGACACTGTGAGCTCGCTACTACTTGCCAGTCAGGCAGCCAAGGAAGGCATCACTGTGCAGGAGGGGAGGCGAGCTGAACTCACTGGGGACACGCTCACAATGCAACCATGCTGACACAACTGTGCGTCACGATTTCTCTAGAGAGAGAGGCAGAAAATAAAACCACTGCCTTCTCCAAGAGAGCAGATGCAAGGAGCACAGAAGAAATGCTGCTTGACATCTCTAGAGTGAGTGCTAAGTAAGCAACAAGCTGGCTGTAGAAAGCAAGTGTGATTATTGTAGCATCTCGGCAACATCTGTCTATCTAAATATCTAAGCATTGGTAGAACTTACATCATCATGATGCATAGGAGTTCCAAAGTTACTGTTCCAACAACACAAAGCCACAGTCCAGCAGCTGTGGGAATTTTTGATTTTGTTTCTTCTCCTCATTTTCCACTCTTCTATTTGCTGTCCATGGTGGTGACGGTGTTGATGGAAACTTCACTGAACACAGGAGTTTATACATTTTATTTACAGAATGCCAAAGTCTCATCTTCACTGGAAAGCAAGCCAGTCACTGAGAAATTATCCTCTTTTGCTCTCAGACCATTGCTTTCAAATCTGACAGCTTCCTAAAATTTCCTGTAAAACAGGACAGAAACTACACACCATATTTCTTGATCCCTGAAAGCAGATAATTCACCTTTGTTTATTGCTTATTTCTTCATCTGTGTATTACTGCTCTTACAAACTATTTGGCAAAGTAGGGAAGAGCAGCAATTAAAGAAAAAGCTGAATGGTAAGGAAAATCCCTATCTGCACATGCTCTGAGGTTTGGTTTCTCTGGACCAAACTATTCTGAATAAATTCCCTGAAAATCAGCAGACCTTGGTTTTGGCCAGATCAAAATCTTCCACACTATAATCTCTCCCTTAACAGTAGCTCTTACTCTCAGATATGTTCACTTCAGCTTTGCAGAACAGAGTGTTGGACTCCAACAGAAGCATTCTGTTCTTGACTATTAATCTTGACTATTAGAGTTTTCTTGACAATTTGATCTTTCTCTGAATGTGTTAATTAAATGTCTGCCTGCTTTCCCACAGAATAAGCTCACTGCCTTTCCCTCTTCTTTTGCCAGCTCTATTTTTAATTAACTTTTTCCTTTTCTTTCTTCTACTTCTTCAGTTATTTGTGAATTCAGTAATTCAGTCCATGTCCTCTGTTGGCAGAACCCCGAGTCCTAGTGCAAGGCTATTCTGTGCCTTTCACATGCTCTCCAGCCCCCTCAGATGGCTAAGCAGATACCACATGGTGCCTTCCCTGACTCCACTCCCTCTCTTTGGAACTCTTTTTACCCTTCTTTGCTGGGTAAAAAACCGGCTGTGTGGCCGGGCCCGGAGCGTGGTGGTGGGGGGAGTTACATCCACCTGGTCACCAGTGGGGTCCCCCAGGGCTCAGCACCGGGGCCAGCCCTGTTTCAGAACCTTATCAGTGATCTGGATGAGGGGATCAAGGGCACCCTCAGTTGGTTTCCAGGATACACCAAGCTGTGTGGGAGCATTGTTCTGCTGAAGGGCAGGAAGGCTCTGCCGAGGGATCTGGACAGGCTGGATCCATGGGCTGAGGTCACTTGTGTGAGGTGCAATAAGGCAGAGTGCCAGGTGCTGCTTTTCAGTCAGAACAATCCCAGGCTGCACCACAGGCTGGGGGCAGAGTGGCTGGGGAGCTGCCCAGAGGAAAAGGACCTGGAGGTGCTGGTGACAGCAGCTGAACATGAGCCAGCTGTGTCCAGGTGACAGAGAAGGCCAAGGGCACCTGGCCTGGATCAGCAATGGTGTGGCCAGCAGGACCAGGGCAGAGATTGGCCCCCTGTACCCAGCACCATCCCTGGAAGTATTCCAGAAAAGACTGGGCATGGCACTCAGTGCTATGATTTAGTTGACAAAGTGGTAATTGGTCAAAGGTTGGACTCAGGGATCTTGGAGGTCTTTTCTGACCTTAAAGATTTTATAATTCTGTGACTCAACAATATTCTGGTTTGAGAAGATTTTGTTCATATTCTCCTTCTGGCTTGTGGTTAGAAGAAAAAAAATGCCCATTTAAATTTGTTTATTTCCTTTTCTTGTGTCCTCACTTAGAGGAATGAATCAGTACAACTTCCTCCTTATCCTCTTCTGTTCTGTATAGCTTGTACACTTCATGCTGTCCTTCCAGTATTAAGTTTGGTTTTAGTACATTTCAAAGTTTGTTTTACTGCATTGCAACATACATTCCTTAATACAGCCTTATCCTCTGAACTGCTTACCTGACCCACAGGCTCCTTGTACACTAGGTAAATTCAGATGTTTCTATTTTTAATGTTTAAAATAACTCCATATTTCAGCTGTGTTAGGAGCACCCACCAGACTATTTGTGTTAAGCAAAACCTTGTTCTTCTTATCAGGCACTGGAGGAGCAAACTCATCCATCATGAATCATTTACACCTGTACTTGTCACCAACTCATGGTCATTCACACCACTTTGGTAACACATGTACACAATATCAAATTGAGATCATCTTTTACATGTTGTTTCCATATATGTGAAGTCCCTACCTGTGAAAAAAATAAGAAACACAACTATTGGTTACAGTTGTAATCCTGCAAAACTGAACAGAAGAATTAGCACTAGCCTGACAATCAGACCCAAATCTCGAGTCATTGCTGAAAGGAATATTTTGCTGAAATCCCCAAAGTCAAAGCTCAGCTACACAAATAAATACTGTAGCAGATCCTGACAGGAAGACGTTCAGCCCAATCTTTTCCAGATGGCAGTGATGGATGGCTGTGTGCTTCTATTTATTTGGTTTCCCAGGCAATGGTGTCTTGCTTTCACTGGTCATCACTTGAAATGCTTTGGCTTACAGACCAGCACAACAGGCATGTGCACTGCCAGACAGGTATTCTGGTGGGCTTACTCATTGCTTGGATGTCATAGCTGAAAGAAAGAAGCTAAATATTACCACTTTGCTGGGATTATCTTTTCTAGAAACTGCATGTTTGAATTTGGGACAAACTTACAGCACAGGATTCAAGAAGGCCCCAGGTGAAGCAGAACCCAGTCATATGTAACTTGCTGATTGCTGAGATATGCCAGTTCTGAAAATAATACAGTGACCCAGAGCAGCGAGAGAGGCAGAGGAAAGACATCCAGATCCCAAACCACATTGACTGAAAATGTGGCTGTCACTATTGTTCTCTTCTGTAAAACATGTGGTACTTTACATAGGGCTATAAAACAAACGTCCATAGATGAGGAACTTATAGAATAATGTGTGGGGAAAAGTGGAGGTGGGATACAAAGGCTTCTGAATCCAGGTCATCCATTTTGTTTAGACATGCTTGAATAGTGAACCAAAGTTATTAGCAACAAACACACGTTTGGTGGCCTAGGTAAAATGATCCATTATTTCCAGATGATGTTCATTCTGCAGGCATCCATACCAGGGAATAACATGAGAAGTGCTTGCTGCAGGGGTACGTGTTGTGTGGTGCTAGCACACTGCAAGCAACTGGGGGAAGAGGCTGTATTCTCACACATTCATATAACACCAAACATGGCAGGGCCATGTTAGTGGCTGGGGCTTTTACACAGCAATGGATAAATGCAAACTTTTGATACAAGAACTTCCTATGGAAACCAGGTGATGGTTGGAATGTGGAGCCACCCGGCACTGAATGCCTAATGGGAACAGAAACAAAGAAATGCCTGCTCTTCCCGTGGTCTCAACTCAAAAAACCTACTTAGGCAGGCATTGCTAGGAAAACAATACAACCATTATGATAAAGCCTCCTTCTAAATGAAAGCATGCACACTAACATCAGTCAGTGGACAGATTAGGGGAAGGTTTCTTTTTTAAAAAAAAGAATTTTATCTGGAATCCAAAGACAGCAGGAAGTGAATAAAATTGGTTGAGGCTGTGGGGATGTGGTCATGCTTCTCTGTGTAGATGAACAGATGGGCAGCAGAATTTGGTATGTGCTGGTTTGGACAGCTGGGACTCAGAGAAGCCATAGAAATGAAATGATAAGAGTATGAGAAAATGAAGGCAGACCAGGGATTTCAGCAGAGGCTGGGTTGTAACACCATTGTGCACAGGCAGGAGTCTTGCAAAAATCAGTCAGTGCCTACTAGATTAGAGAGTTCCCTAATGGGTTGAACCATATGATTCAACAAATAGAAAACAAAATTATGAAAACACTGCTAGCCATTGCAGTGACAGAAAATCACAAATCAGAAATAATCTAATGTGCTTGGGTTTTATGCTGCCTACATTAATGAGGCTTTCCTGTGGGTGCACACTGTGGTTCAACCCTTAAGTACATAAAAATATCACATATTTTCTTAAAAGGCTTCCTGAAAAATGAGAAACACAAAAATATGACACACTAGTGGCAATGTATGGCAGACAACAGGACACACAATTTTCTTCAATAACACAGATCTATGTTGTTCTATCAAATAGAGATAAATATTTGATCTTCAACCTCTTTAATTCTACCTATAAAGATTAACCCCCCTCACAGTATTGTTCATAGGTAAGTGAATAAAAAAAAATAAAAGTAATGATTCTCAGTTTTCCATCCAGAGCCTGGAAAGGAATGATGGCCCTTCTTTTTCCTTCCAATGTGGTCCTTTTAACCGATCTTACTATGTGTCTCTGTCCTGCTTCTTCTCATCTTGGTCCTGCTCTCCTCATCCAGTTGCCTGTCTCAGAAAAATTACCTTGGTCCCACAGCACAAAGGAGCAAAACTTAGCCTCAGCCTTTCCACCAGCTCCTCCTGATTCCCTCTCCCACCCTCCCACTGCCACATTCCAAATCACAACCTCCTGCCCAGGTACACAATGTCCCGGGCAGAGCTCTAGCCCAGCAGCATTGTCCAAGGAGATGCCATAGAGCTAAGGAAAGTAAGGATTTCTAAAAGGATTGTGGCAGTAATTTATTTTATACATACTCTTGGCAATAAATTTATGGCTTGCACACAACATGCTGCTGAGTTCCAGATCATTATTTTCCTAGCCATTCAGCACCAACACAACAGCTGCAGTTGGCCCAAATAAGCTGAGGAGTGAGGTGAAGACACAAGCAGCAGCATCAGCAAGATCCCAGTTATTTGCTAAACGTGACATTTTCATACAATAACACAACTGAAATAAGCATAGGCAAGCTTCTTTGTTTATGATGAGAATTTGAAAAAAGATTGCAGTGAATTTAATCCACCCTTCCTGTGGATTAGGAATATAAACTATCTCAGCTTTCAGAATCAGGCTCAAAGCCCACCACCAAGGAGAATAAGCAATCCCACAGGTTGAAGAAGCAGGTGAGAAGGTAGACATAGATTTTACAGCTCAGGGAGAAAAATAGGAATTTATTTTCACTTCCAGTGAAATACAAGGCACAGAAATCCTATATAAAACTTCTCTGAGCTGGAGGACATCTCACAGGCAAACTGCCAGCCATAATGTAAATTTACTTAGTCACTTCAAGGAAGGAGGAATACACAGCATTTGCTGACAGTTCTTTTCCAGCCACTCTTTGGCCTCACCATACATCCAAACTTGATTTTCTGTTTGATTTTGTCTATCTCACAACATGTAAACTTGCAGACTCCTGGTGATTTCTGCCTTTTCCTGAGCTGTTCAATGAAAATTTTCTGTCTGTATAGTTACTTACATGCCATCCTTGAGGTGCTTTCTCATTGCTAAGACTCCCTTTGTGGGTTGTATCTGCAGTAGTTTCTAAACTCTCATTATTTTTTTTCATCACCTTTTTGAAGTGTGGACAGCAGAACCAGGCACGGATCTCGTGCCAGATACATATGACCAGCGCTGTTTGCAGAGGACATCTGATCCCTTTATTCAGTGTTGTCTGTTTATATATCCAGTGATTACCCAGCCATCACTCACTGGGCTCACTCAGCCATAGCCCTGCACCAAAAGGTCACATTCAGTCATTTGCCACAAGCTGGACTTTCAGAATTTCTGCCTCCCAGCTGATAGGCTTCAGCAGCAGCAATACCTACATCCTTTTTCCTGCTAGTGTGTAGCATTCCATTCACTTCAAAAAGGCAGGAAAAAAAAATTACTTTCCTCCAGCAGGGTGGGGCACTCTGTGTCAGCCTCACACAGAATTTCACAGTAAGACAACTCACCCCTACTGCACAGCACTAACTGTGGGATGTAACAGGAGCAACCAGTTCCTTTTCAAACCATCTATCGGAGTTGCATTTCCTTCTATCTAAGGAATATCCTCTGTGTGATAGCTCAACAATAATTCTTCAGGATGCACCATTTACATCCTGAAAGGGAGGGAAATAGGACACGAATCTAAAAGGAAGGAAGAAACCTAACTATGAGGAGTCTAGGAGGGATCCCAGTGTGAGTTATTTCTAGATACAGAATCCCACCTGAGAGCTCAGCTACACACAGAGAAAAACAAATTGACCCCCTATCACTCAGCCATGCTGTTCATTTACTATGGGCTATGTTTGCCTTGGAAATTGTATTTATTCACCTGACTCTTGGCCAACTAGAGAAACAACACTTTTCACCACCTAAGGATTTCCACTTGTATTTACATTCCAGCTGGAGACCATGGAATTTCACTCAAAGAGCTCACCACAAAGGGCATGCTCTGTCAAAACAAGAGCAAAATCATAAAGAGACTGCCCTCCAAACACCCTATCTAACCTTAGGGTAAGGTGATGCAATTCATCTGAACACAATGTGCTACTAGCTAATTAAGCTGGTTAAGGCCAGCATTGGGTTTGACTGTCCATTCTCAGCATATCTGAGCAGGCCTTCAGCCACTGGCTGAATACATATTGGAATTCTATGACTGGTGTTCTATTACTTCTGCCAATACTGTAGAAAAAACAACTTCATTTTGCTCAACCAGAGGTATTTTAAGGGGAAAATACACAGAAAAGCCAAACCCCTAGAGACTGAAATCACAAGTTCCAGGAATGGAGAATGAAGATCTATTTCAGAATTTATTGGACCAGAGAGGAGGAGCTCAAATTTGCACAAATTTTGTGAAAAGGGATATAAACTTGGGGAACTCTCTGCTGCTGACACTCTCAGCAGGAGCTGAAGACTCTTTCTGGCAGAAGTCCACACTGATTTACAGTGCTCAGCATCCTATCAAGACAGAAACATGTTATTCTTATTATCTTGCATTCTTTCCTTCCACTCAGCTGTGGAGTATTGATTCCAACACCATGTAGTCCAGTGCTAGGAGAGATGGCAATCACTAAGAGTTGCAATTTTATCAATTTTATAGTAGGACTCTTTGCTGAAGGCACATTTTCCTGACCAGAACTGTGGATTTCAGTTTTACCTATGTAATGACCAATAACTTGAGATGAGCTTTCTTCATTTTGATTTCTCCTACTGACAGGATCTCACTGCAGACAAACAATCAGACATTTGGTGGGCCAAAATGCAAGTCAACATTACTCCTACTGACTCCAGTGTGGTTGGTTCTGCACATTTAGCAGATATGGCACTTGCCCAGTGCAGGTGAAAACAAGATTTATGTCTCTGCTCCAATTAATAATCATAAAAAAGTGGCATTTGCCACAGGAACTGCTGGATGTCCAGAAAAGACTCAACAGATATTTGGACTAAGTTATTACTAGGACTAGATGAGATAAGGACTGCAAGTGTGGATCAAGTACTGTGGGGACTTCAGGTAATTTCCCACAATGCAGCTAAATCACTTGGCATACAGGTCTTTAGGAGAAGTTAAAGGTACAATTCTCTCCTTTGCAAAACAAGTCTCTTTTGGAGACCAGTTCTCAGCTGAGTATTTCTGTTATTATAATATAATACTGCCCCAAACTGAAAGCATAGCATCTGTTTTCCATTAAGAGATCATGCCCTTGACTCCCTTTCACACAAAATGAGACTAATAGACTAAGAAAAAACTCTATGAACACACACTAGCCATGTTTCCTGGAAATGCATTGAATCTTGCAGTTAAAGCTCCTCTGTGAGCTCCTGCAAGCTCTAGAGCTCATATTATCTCTAGATCATAATTAATTTAGATAGAAAATGCTTTTTTTCATATGGGATAGTTCAAGCAGAATTCAGGCACGTGGAAAGGATACTTACAGAGCATTTTGTATTGAGGAAAATTTAATCTAAATAATGGGCCATATTTCTAACTATTTTGACAGTATTTTCACTTTAAATCTGTCAGTGCCCTGACTGCACTAAACAGCTTTAGTTTCTCTGACCAGCCTTACACCTGGAACTCTCCCATGCACCCTGACCATGGGCCCAGGAGGTTCCTATGGGTTCAGCCCTGAGCTAACTACAGCCCCCGCTTGACCTTTGTTGTAGGGCTACTGGTCTCCAGAGAAGCCACAGCCTTGCCTGTTCCTGATCTTGAACCCCATATTTTGGGTGTTGTTCATGGACGTGTCCTGTCACTACAGACCTTCCCCACAATCACTGGACTCTGTCCCATGGATTGACTCCCTGTCTTGACCTTGCACTTGCTTCATCATCATAAGATTGCCTGATGATCTGGACTCTTGGCTGCAGCTGACCCTGGTCTACTGTGCTTACATCATTTAGGCATGGTGGAAGTAAACCCAGCCTGGAAAACCTGCTGCCCTGCCAGGCATGTTACTATTGTTGGCTTCCAGATTCCCAGCCCTTAGGGAGCAGCTGGCCTTCTGTGATGGTTAAACTCCAACCAGGATCAAGCCCCACACAGCTGCTTGCTCACTCCTCCACCAGCAGGACCAGGGACAGAATCAGAAGTGAGAAAAGCCATGGGTTGAGTTAAACAGGGAAAGCAAAAGCTGCACACACAAACAGAACAAAACACAGAACTGATTCTCTGTTCCCCATGGGCAGGCAGGTGCTCAGCCATCTCCAGAAGAGCAGGGCCCATCACACATAATGGTGACTTGGGAAGACAAATGTCGTCATTCCAAATATCCCCCCTTTCTCCTTCCTCCCCCTACTTTACTTACTGAGCATGATATCATATGGTCTGGAATATCCCTTTAATCGATTGGGGTCACCTGTCCAGGTTGTTTTCTCAATTTGCCATGTATCCCCAGCTTCCTTGCCAGTGTGGCAGTATGGGAAGCAGAAGGTGCCTTGGCACTTTGCAAGCCCTGCTCAGCAATAACAAAAACATTTCTATATTATCAACCCTTTGTTCAGCACAAAACCAAAACACAGCCCATACCAAAAGGAAATTAACTCTACCCCAGCCAAAACCAGAATGCCCTCACTGTCCCCACAACCCTTAGCTACTAAGAAGAGAACACTTCAAGAATGTGTTTTCCAATTTTTAGGTAAATTAATCCAACTGTGACTACACAGACTGTTGAAGGACCCCTCACTGTAAAAGCATACATTTACTACATGTTCCACTTCGGCCTTCATCTCTCAGTCAGGGTCTTGCAGTCTAAGCCATGGGATATGCCAGTGTAGCTCTTTATCAGGACATTCTTTGTGGTGATAAACACTGCAGCGCTTAAATATTACATATATCAGACCTTGTAGCCGGTCCAAAGGAGGGCCACAAAGATAGTCAAAAAGTTGGAACACCTCTGCTATAGAGAAAGGCAGAGAGAGTTGGGGTTGTTCAGCCTCAAGAAGAGAAGGCTGTATGTGACCTTATAGAACCTTCCAGAACCTGAAGGGGAGTTTATAAGAAAGATGGGGCTGAATTTTTTAGTGGCCTGTGGATTAGGACAAAGAGTAATGGTTTTAAGCTGAAAAAGATTCAATTTAGATGAGCTATAATAAAGAAAATATTTAGAATGAAGGCGGTGAAACACTGGAAATGGTTGCCCAGAGTGGTGATGGGTGCCCCATCCCTGGAAACACTCAAGATTAAGTCGGACAGGACTCTAAGCAACCTGATCTAGTGGGAAGTGTCCCTGTTTTTTGTGGGGAGGTTGGAACTAGATGACCTTTAGCCTTCCAACCCAAACTATTCTATGATTCTAAGACCAGCATCAAATGGATTCACAGAACAGTGGGGCAGGTACAAGAGGGTATGTATGTGAATATATCCGTACGCATATGAATGCTAACTAGGCCCAGCCAAAATCACACAGTCCTGCAGTGGAAATGTTGACATCCAAGAGCAAATACAGTTCTGGCACACTGTGAAGAGCACTGCTGCCATATAGCTGCAAACAACAAATACAAACAATGAGATACACAACTATAAATCACAGTTTATGTGGCAAGGCAATACCAAGAGCTTCTTACAGCTCAGTCACATCTATGCAACTACTGGCTGGAGCACTATGTCTTAGACATCCAAGGATCTGGGATTTCAGGAAATACAAAATTACATTGACAAATTACTCTGTCCACTAACACTTAGGCCACATGACAATAATGCTACAGTAACAAACAACTACCAATTAAGTACTGTAATACAAAATGGAAAATCCTATGCTTCCCTAAAACAGTTCGTTTCAGCACAAATGAGGCATTGCTTTAATCTGCTCACATCAGCGGAAACACAGAGTAATCCCAGTGGCTTCAACAGAGCTCCACAGGACAGCCATACCAGCATAGAAGTCAGAAACTGGTTAATTGTCCTTTTCATCATTTTGACCATTAAGTCACTGTTCAGGACACAAAATTATCAAATTGTGGCAGAAAAGTCTGTTGCTTTTGCTGCTCAGAGAGTAAATTAAAATGCTTCTTGAGGAAGCAAGGCTTATAAAGATACGTGAGCTGTCAAAGGGGAAAATGGAAGATTGGGATGTTCATTTGCTTAGAATTTCCCTTCTGTTCTTTTGCTTCTCACGACATTACTTGAGCAGGTTAGCCAGTTTAAATTATATCTGACACAAATGACAATATTTCACAGATATTGACTCCAGATAGTTAACATGACAGTCACTACCTGTAGAAGAAAGACCTTACAAGTGCTTTCCCACTGATGGGGAAATGGCAAGGCAAGAATAGCTCTTCACTGATGCCAGAGAATCCATTCAGAAAGCTGCTTTTGAAGGTAATTAGAGAAAGAGGTTCAGTACTTTGTTGTCATTATTACGCATCAAAATTTTGGTGGATGTCACATGAATATCAAAAGTTGCCATCCATGTTCCCTTTAGTTCCATAATGAATGGAGTTATTTGTCTTCTCTTTTGCTTAGTGATATCAGACTATATTGTCCTGTAATCACTGACCCATTATAGATTTTACCAAGGGATTAGCCAATTCAGATAACAGATCTGCAAACTAGAACTGCACAAATAATAGTCTTTATGTAGGGAATGCATTTCCAGAATTAGTGCCAGACTGTAAACCCTTAGATCTCCTGAAATGCAGCACACTGGTCTCCAGCGATCCTATAGAGAAGACTTCTTCAGGGAGGAACAATTTCCTGGCTTTCTTGACAGTTGAAGGGATTGTAGTAATATTTTCATGTTGATGAGAGAGAAGGAAAAAAAAAAAGAAAAAAGATGGGAATACGATTAGCATATTGTTGGAGAATGGTCTTAACAGCCTATTCATCTCAGGCTTCACCTTCTGAGATGCAGCTTCAGGTGTTCCTCTTGCCTTAATCCAGGCACTGGTATCCTTTCCCTAAGTTTTTTACAGGTTCTACCTGCCCTGGAGGTTCTTCAAGGAAAGTTCCTAAACTGAATGTACTGTGTTTTCAGTGTTGTTGAAGAGCCCAAAGAACACATGGAATCAGCTCATCAGACAGAACATACTAAGTACATCCATACTCCAGGCAAGTGCATACTTGAATTTATTTCAAAGTGCAATAAACGCGTAACATTTTCCTTGGCTTTAACAACTGAGTGAACCCACAGCCAGGTATTTCTGAGGTCACTTCCATGAAGAGGGCAGACAAATGCTGGAATTAAGCTTTGAGTCTCAAAGATGTTCTTAAAACATGGAGTATGTAGAAGCTCACTCCCAGAGTTAAGAGACACAGGAACTAGAAACTTGCAACAGCAATATACAGCTTGTGAAGGTGGAAACACTGTGGGGCTTGGATTAGGAGTGTGATACTGGACCCTCTCATGAAGCTGGGAACTTTGAAGCATGTATGGAGCTTGAATTTCATTTTTTTTTCTGCCAATCAGTGATAGGTTTTATTTGTTTATAGCTTTTATGTCTTGGACTCCACTTGAGAATGTTGTGTCCTGAGCATCAGCTGTGGTTACCTCATTCTTGGAAGGACTCTTGTGTAGTGGAAAGAAAGCTGAGTGCTGTTAGCTGATGACATGAAGGTAGGGGAATGAGCTACTGAGTCTGCAAACTTCACCTTTAATATCCAGCCATAAACATAGACAGATGGATACACTTACCTGACAGATGACTGTGGGTACTTTATACTAATCCCAACAATTAATTTGGATCACTCAGCTTTGTGACTTATGCTAATAAAATGTTAATATTATGCCAGAAACTAATTGATTTATCCCTTTTTAGACAAAATAAAAATAATGTTAAGATCTTGTGGAATGAGTTTGCTGGTTTGATGGCAGGCAGAAAAGTATACAATGGAAGCTGAGAGAAGCTTGAAGAAATCCCATATCTGAATAAATTTACCAGTACAATATTCATTAATATAAGCTAGATTGGTGGGAGTGAGGGGGGAAATAAACCTAACCTTATTGTTTTGAGAATAATTAAATCTGCACAACTTTATTTCTTGGTCAAATCCATAAAGTAAATGACAAAAAGATAAGAAGCCACTCATACTTGACATGTGCTTGACTAAAGCACTAAATTTTATGCCTTACAGTCTTACAGCAAATTCTGAAATGTTCCTCTTTAGCATAAAAGAACAACAGGAAGATTTTACATTTCTTGTCCATGAACATTCAGAATCCATTTCACTTCTTTGTTCAAAGCTTGACTCTTCTGCCCCACTGGCAGAGTGTGGGGATAATATGAATTGAATGAAATATGAGCAGAAAGTTTGGTCTTGGATGGGCTAAATGAGCTGGTGCCTGGGAAAAGGCTCTCTAGAAACTGATCAGAATAGTCCTCAGCCTTGTTTCTGACTATGAAATCATGCAACAAACCACCTTGGAGATGATGACTGCTCAAGTGAAATCAGAATTTGATTAAGCAAGGTCCAGATTTTTAGATACCTGCAGTGGAAAAAATGGACTTACTAGAATCAATGCTTTTGAGCTGCTCAGGAAGAGAAAAGAATCCAGAAGAACTGTGTCTGACTACTTACATGATAATTTGAAGTCAGATACTGCTCTAGAGAAAATAAGATTTCCAAGGGAGAAATTCCTCCACAGGTTTCCTTTGTCTTGACGGGCTCTGGCTGACTGTTCTTTGTCCAGATGCTGATGTTTTCTAGGCAATGAAAACAGGCAAATGATGCTATTTGCATATGAGGTAAAAAGAAGTGGAGCTAAGACTTGCTCATCCTGCTTCTAGCTCCATCTGTACTGTTTCAGTCTTGTTCAGTCACATCAAGCATGGTGTTGGCAGAGAGCAAAAACTATGGAGATGCAGGAAGAGTCACAGACCTTTTCATCTTAAGGGCACCAAGGCAGAGAACTCTTAAACTCTTAAGGGTCACTTTATATACCTCTTTCACCTTGCTTTTGTCAATAGTATAGCACCTGCTGTATAGGTAATTCATGAACATATGGTCACCTTCATTGTTGTCCCATGTAAAGTACATTACTTTACATGGGACAACATGTAAAGCATGGGCCATGTCTGGGGCCTCCTGGCTCCAAACCCATGCCTTGCTTGTGTGGACTTCATTTCAGGTCAGGAGTATTCTGGGGCCTGGGACCAATTTTGTTTCTTGTCTTTGGAGACACAGAGAACACTGAGACTGCTTAACACATAGTAAAATAAATAATAACCCTAAATGAATGGGAAGCCCTGAACTATGAAATAAATAAAAGCATTTTCAAAAGTGTCCTAACAATGTTTCATAGGTTTCAAGCAGCAGCTTGATCACCCATGATCAAGGTCTGCTCCTTATATCTTGGCATGTCTCACCCCAACGCTTTGAAGTGCATCTGTGCTGAAGAAAACTTGCTGTGTTTGTTTGCTGCTAGTGTGTGTGGTCACAACAGCAGCATCCCCTTTCTGAGGACAAGAGCCCTTTGTCTTGCACACATTCTGCCACAGTAAGCACAGGGTTGAGACCGCACCTCACCTTTTATCCCAATTTCACACGTTGGCTTCACAGCATTAATAAATTGGTTTCATTTGCCACACATTTGGCAGGAGAATTTTCTAATAACATTTTTATCCCCTTTGAGAACATGAATCACTCGCATGCTGAGTATAAAATTACTTCCCTCCTTCTCCTTATTAAAGGCACCGCACGTTAGCAGGGGTCAGGCACTCAGCCTTGCCAGTGGCAAAGTCACAACCAAGGGCAGGGCTGGGAGGCATGGCTGCAAAGCTCACTGCTTTTCTTTCTTATGGATGGCAGATAACCTATTTAGCACCCAAAATATATGGTTTTCTCCAGCTGTCAATCCTGCCTGGTTGGGATACAGATTGAGAAAACGTGTGAGATGCACCGCGCTGCCCACACGGCCACCGCAAACAAGAGCTACGTAAAACGTGTGCAGCAGATGTCTGCTGCTCCTGCCTTTGTGGAGGCCACCAAAAGCTCCCACCAGGAGCCTCCCCACACCCCAGGAAATGGCCTTTCACAGCCATAGACACCTTGGAAACCACAGGGGTTTCACCTGAAAGCATGGGAGGGATCAGCAACAAACCAAAAATGGTAGCATTCGTACATTATATATCCATCTGTCTTAGACTTCCGGTTTGAAAAGGGAAAAACACTCAGTTTTTCTGATTTCAAAGCTATATTTTTATAAGATTTCTGTTTGACAATTGACTTTAGACAGCAAGCAGGTCATGTTACTACAGTTAATTAAGTATTTGATTTCAGAAGCACTGCATTCTGAGAGTCATTTTGTTCCAAGTGCACACTCCAGTCAAAATGCGCCCCTTGAAAATACAGACCTGTCCTCACATTACCTTTTCTCTCAAGTTCTTCGCAAATGATTCAATGTAATGGATTAAGGTGGAGGAAAGACAAGTAAGAGAGTTGCCAAGAACTGGCATGGACAGGGAGCTATGAACTAATCCATGCTGCCGGGTGGGATCACCAGCACATCACAAGCACGTACACAACCTGCCTGAATCCCAGGCACAGATTTCTGTGGTGTCACAGAGACCTGTGGGGTGTGCAGGGAAATCCTGGTCACATCTCTCTGGTTTTCTTCTAGAGATCTTGCAGGTTACATGCTGTGCTACCTAATGCAGTAAAGACTTAACTGCTCAGCAGCACCTTCAAGATCACAAGGAGTTTTGCTGGCAATGTAGTAGCCCTGCAAGGAATTTAGACATCTTCAGGTTTGGAGCAGCTTTGCTGGTGTTTTGGCATGTCCCTGAGCAATCTAGATGTTGGTTCTTGGTGGTAGTGGGTTGGGTTTTTTTTCTTTTTAATGAGTTTCTGAGTTGTTCACAGGGATATACACACAAGGCATAGCCTGAAGTTGTTACTTTAGTGATGATCTCATGCACTGTGACACAAAATGTCAGCATATTTTGTCCAAATAAGCTATGTGGTGCAGAGAATTTGTCCACAGTTCCTTTAATGATTTTGGATCAGTTATGGGGGGGGTGAGATTTCATATCCAGCACAGCTTGAAAACTGCTCCTTATCAACATATCCATATTCAAATGTAGAAATGAAAGGTCAAATGTAGTGAAGACCATGAGTAGGCATGCTTGGTGAGCACCAGGTTTCCTGGGCTTTTCCCATTTGACCCTTCAAGGCAGGTTGTCCTTTTTCTAGCTTCTGAGTCATCGGCAAGAAGAGCAGAGTGCCAAGATCACAACAAAAACACAATCATGTGAGGCATCTACCCTCTTCTGCCGGCATGAAAATAGCAGCCAGCAGGAGAGCCTGTGCTGCAGCTGTCTGGGTTGGGTTTGATTGGTCAGATAAATCACACTGTATTGTTTCCATTCCTTTGGCTCAGGGAATGTGTAAGCACTTCAAAACTGAATGCTTATGCATGAGAACTTTAAACTAGTTTACTTAAATGCACACATATGTATCTTTGACATTGACTTTTTACAGATTTTCTTGTCAATAAAAGTAAATTGCTTGACTGTTCACAGAAAGTTAACATAAACAGAGTCAGAGTGAATTCCTATATTAAGATTGTGTTTTAGCAAGTGACTGCCTTCAGTGGCAACTTTGTTAAAAGAAATGATAAAGTCTTTACTGCTGTGACTCCATGCCACCACGGTGCTGGTCATTTCTCTGACCAAGTGCGCCGAACTTTAAGGAATAGAAGAGCACACATTGAATACCTGTTTCAGAGAGGGGAACTCACTGATTTATGGCAAGTTGTGGCTAATGGAATTGTCTCAGCTCATCAGAGTACACAGACACTGTCCAGTTACTTCCCAACTGTGCAAATGCTTTTGTTTCAGGGCTGACAACTCTATACCTTTTCACCACTCCTCAGGTCCTTCTTCAGGGTGATGGAGAAAGCTTTTCAGCGTACAGTAAAAACTCATACCTCACAATCTTTCCCAACTCTTGCACATTCTTGGGAAGCAATCACAGCTGCTCCCCAGAAGGGGTCCCAGCATCTCCTGCCTACCCACCCCCTCCGCACCATGAGGACATTAAAGGAACAGGGAAAGAGAACCAAAACCCTGAATGTTTAGGAGAGTGTTTAGAACAAAAGGAGTGAAAGATAGGGGGCCATAGCTGGTGGTGGATTTTTTAGGACAATTATTTATAAGGGGTACAAGAGTACCTATTAACTCAGGACAGAACACTCAGTGTGTTTCTACTTTCTCTCTCTTTGCTATGAGTCCCAGTTACACGAAGTCCACATGGGAACTCCTCCTCCATCAGACTGAGCCCGAGGGCACCATCAGCTCCTCATCTGCCCAGTCCTCCCACTCCAGCTCAGTGTCACTCTTTGTACTGCTAGCATCAAACACCGCTTGATCCATCCCACACGGATTAGCGGTGACAGGCAGCTTTGCTGGCTGCATCAGTACTGCCAGAGCACTGGCGGCTAAAGGGACACAGGTAGGTGGGAGCTAATTCTTTCTGAGACATTTAAGACCAATTATTTTTACCTGGACACTCTTGGAGACCTGACTGATGGATCGAGTCAGATTTGTGTACCTATTGTAAGGTTACCTCAGTCTTGATCTATCCTTGATCAACATGGTTGCTTCAGTCTCTGCTTCCCTTCATGTGTGAAGCAGCTGTCCTTGTTTTCTGAGGATGTGGGGTGGAACTGACACAATTAAAGGTCACCCTCCATCTGGGAAGAGAAAGTTCTGGTTTACAGTGAAGCACGGGGGCTGGTTTCCATTTTGTCAGAGTTATGTAATCTCTAAATAAAAAATATTTCTGCTGTTCACTACAAGATCTTGTCGCTTAATGCTCCCTAGAAATGGCTGCCAGATTCCTGTGCAAACATAGCATGTACACAGTGTTTTAAAACCTACATAGATTCAAAGTTCTTTAAATTGTAAATTCAAAGCATTTTAGAGATGAGAGTCAGTTCTTCCAACTGAAAAACAGGAGTGTCTGATTTTCAGAGGTGCTGGATTCCAGCTGAGGCCAAAGGCAACTGCTTTTGGCTTCGTGCTGTGCTTCCGAAAATTAAGTTTGCAGTATTAACAGTACATGTTAGTAAAAGGCATTCCAGGTGCAGTTGAGAGACATGGAAATAAAGTAGAGGGACATAGGATAAACACAGAACAAAAACTTGACAAAAATGGAAGCAGTCAAGTCTTTAAAGAAAAGCACCATTTCCCACTTCATATTTCATAATTCCTGGTTCATAATACAACTGATCCATGCTGCAAAAAACAGAACCCAAAAGCTAAGGTCTTCCAATTTAAATACATATGTTCAAGAGCCAATGACAAAAAATCCATTTCTACCCAGAATTAGGTAAGTGCACCATTGCTTATTTTAGACAATATAATACTTAATTAAGCATTTTTTCCTCTATCCTCATATATGTCAAAAAGGCCTAATGTTCAACAAAACCTTAGTTTCATTTTGTGCATACACAACATCCAGTACCTGTGGACATCCAGCATCTAAGGATAAGGTATCTAAACTTATAAACCTACAGAATTGTGAGTATAGACTTCTGTGGAGAATGAGTTATGTGCATTGCATTGTATAGAAATTACATATAAATTAGGTATACATAATACCGCATATAATTCTGTTTGTCTGCAGGAAAACAGAAGCTGTTTTGGGAAGGAAAAACAATCAAAAGAAGATCTGTCAAAGATCTCAGAGATCTGCTATTTAAAAAAATGCTTTAAACTGCCTCTAGTCACACTGCCAAAATTAATTTTTCCTAGGCCTAAGCCATGGCTCAATGACTGTAGGACTACAGATCTGCTCTTTGTGGGTAGATTTTCTATATTTTAAGTACCATTCTTTGGTGAGGGTTCACTGGTAGAAGGCAAAACAGCAAAATCTGTTTCCCCTTCTACAGTGACAAAGACAACTAAGCCAACTGAAGCTGACTAAGGTTTGCAAGGAAAAGCTAAGGGCTAAGTACAAGTAACAATGGATGCAAGCTTTTGCTGCATCCATCACGCCTGATTGTCACTTGCTTTGGAGGGAAAATATAAACAGCAAAAAAATCTGTTCCTAGAATACAGCTGACACAGATACAGCCAAAGGCTCTGAAGAAAATGGGCTCCGAGGTCAGGAGCAAAACCAGGACCAAAAGTTAACACGGCAGCCAGACCATGGTAGTACTTCAAGCAAGGACAGAAGAAACGGAGGAGAACACAAGGGAATGTCCTTGGAAGGGACTAAACTGGATATGAATTAGAGATCACACATAACTGACTTATATTCATTTGCACAGGATCAAAAAATTTTCACCTCCAAGTTCAGGACAGGTTTGCATTTATGCCTGCATTTATTAAAGAGATTGCCTTCACTCTTTGATGTCAGCATCTTCCCTGTGCATGGACATCATGTCCAAGATTTCCTCATACAGAATTTTGAGCCAGATACAGTATACCTCTGTAGCATGGAACCTATTCCAAGCACATGTGAACCCCCTGCACTGTGTATCTTTCCTTTCTGTATGAACAGGACACTCCTGGGAGGTGCCACCAGACTACAAAGTACCAGCAAAGGATCAAGTACAAAGTGCAAAGTTCAATGCCTCTCTTGAAACAAAGCTGAACTAAAGGAATCTAAAGATTACAAAACTGCCATAAACCTGGGCTTCAAACACCCTGCTTCTTCCCAGGAGAAAAACCTTTCATCTTACTTTCCTGACCATCCCAATGGGCACAGAGACATCGCCTGTAGATATTTCACACACATAAATTTCAGCATAGCACATGCACACTGCTTTTATTTCTCACACCCTTTAGAAGCAGTCCCCCAACTTTCAGAATTCTGTGGTCACAAATTGAAAGCCACTGTCACAAAGACCTCATGAGGAAAGCTGAGAAAAGCTGTGGATTAAAGATAGAGAAAATAAAAAAAAAGTCGCAGTGAGATAGTCCTGTAATAGACTGGTAATCATCTAGTTTGCTTTTAAATCAAGCTTTGTTCCTATGTATGTGCTCAAAAAGTATTTAGCTTGGGACATCCCAGCTCTGTAAGTCAGCCCACAGGTGGAACTCTATGGTCAAGCTACTCCCCCTTCAGGCACGGAAGGCCATTAGGGTGCTGACAACCCTGCCAAGTACTTGTAATATATTTTACTCTGCCAGACACAAAGCTCAGCAAGACTAGATGATAAAATGCTTAGGGGCTGTTGGTCTTCCTATACTTAGCTCTGTAGGTTGGTGTGCACCTATAAGCACGCTGAAGGTGCTCCACATGCAGCCTCACAGAGAGATACACTTTTTTCAGCCCCTTGACATGAGGCATTCTCAGCAGCTGAGACATAGCCAGGAAAGCCTTTTCCTTGCAGTACCATCCTATCATTGGCATCCACCACACACATATTGAACCCCTCACCCTCTTTATTCCTGTTTACTGGGAGGGCCACATAATGGAAGGCCACACTAGGGAAAACAGGTTTCACTTAAAGGAGCTTTACTGGGGGAACAAAAGCATGTGGCTCTCCAAAACAGATTAGGAAGACAGTAAACACAGCAGTGTAGAGGGAAATTTCCACAGTCTTTAGACAGCTGTACAGATGTCATTAATGAAAAGGAGAGGAAATCTTTTCAAAGTGAAAATATGCCTAGATCTGCCCCTGTACATTAGAGAAGCAGGAGATCTAAGCATCGGGTTTTAATGAGGCAGAGCCTGAAAAGAATTCCATATATGTTAGGTGATGTAAGAAGCAGTCTGTCACAGGACAGAAAGTGTTGCAACCATGCCTCACTGTATGAATCAAATTACAGGAAGAACAGCCAGAATCCAAACATGGAAGATATCTCAAAACTAAAAGCTTTTGCTAAAAAAAACCTTATACTATTGCACATAATTTTGCATTGACAACCAAAAAGTGGACTGAATTATCTGATGCTTGGGTTCTCATTAATATGCATCCGTATTTGCAGACACAGCATATTCATAGAGATTGAATCTGAAAGGGCACCCCATTGTGATTTTGTGGCATCCCTAATATAAGTTTCACTAACCAAGAGAGCAGGGTGTTTCATTTGTCTATGCTGCTGATATGATGTTTGTGAAGCAAATAAAAATTTTCTGACCAGATCTATCTGGCACTGCTTTGTTGCAAACATTCCTGATGGAGTTGGTGTTGTTCAGCCTGGAAAAGAGAAGGCTCCAGGGAGATTTTATAGCACCTTCCAGTACTTGAAGGGGCTACAAGAGAGCTGGAGAAGGACTTTTTAGAAACACATGGAGTGACAGGACAAGGGGAAACACCTTCAAACTGCAAGAGAAATGGTTTAGATTAGATACTGCAAAAAATTCTGTACTGTGAGGCTGATGAAACACTGGAACAGGTTGCCCAGAGAAGCTGTGGATATCCCATCCCTGGAAGTGTTCAAGGCTGGATGGGGCTCTGAGCAACCTGGTCTAGTGAGAAGTGTCCCTGCCCATGGCAGAGGATTTGAAATTACATGATCTTAAACGTCCCTTCCAACTCAAACCATTTCTGTCCCAGCCTGCTGCACCCTTTGGTTTAATGGACTCAAAATGAGATAACTCATCTTAAAAAAAAAAAAAAACCATGGAGAGTGTGGGGGAAAGAGAAACAGCTAATGCTATTTAAACATGAACATTCTGCCTCTCAATTCTGACAAAGGATGAAGAATAAAGTACTTTACACTTCCAGTGAGGACTCATCAAAAAAAGTTGCTCTCCATGGCTAAAAGCATAGGTAACTGTACTGGGTCTTCAGCAAGGTCTTAAATCCAAAGGGACACACTAGAGGATCCATACCAGGAATCAAAAGTATCAAAGTCATGACCCTTGGCACAAACAGAGGCCACTCAGTGTCGCAGCATCCCTGCGTATAGCTGTCAGTAGATCTGCCTTACTCTCACTTACAGGAAGGACTCAAATCTCTCCAAAAGCACAATTTTAGAGATGGGCAATCAGAGACCTAATTAGCAGTGATGGCATCAGGGAATGGAAAATGGCAATAGGGCTGAACACAGCTGAGGGATGTATTTCTTTTTCAGACAGACCCTGTACACTGGTGCCCTGTAGCCACCAAGGGGTCACTTTCAGCACCTGACCCAGACCTCCAGCCTTCACCCAGGTCTCAGAGGGAAGGCTGAACACCAATCTCTGTGCTGTTGCCACAGCTCTGATAGATGTGCTGCTGGGTGTCACTGAGACCCTGGCAGTCTGATAGATGTGCTGCTGGGTGTCACTGAGACCCTGGGGGCAGCCAGGCTTCCAGCAGCAGCGAGGTGAAAGGCAGCTGCCATTCATCCCAGCACCAGCTGGAGAAGCCACAGCAATGTGTAAAGAGTGCCAGCAGTGACAGCCTCGGGTGAGAAGAGGGAAAGAAACGACGTCACTGTAATGGAACCCTTCCCTGCCTGACTGTCTGTCTGTCTGTCAGCAAGGACTTCTGAGTCAATAAATACCAGTCAAAATGCACAAGTCTGGCTGACCTGCAGTCCTCTCTTCATCTCTGGAGAAAATAAACATGGGCTCTGGGTGCTGAGCTCCTCTGTTTTCTTCAGAGCCTCCATTGTACTTGTGTTTGCAGCATTTCAGCCTGGAACACTGGGCAAGGTTCACTTGGTACTCCCAGGAACTTGGAGGAATTCCCTAGTTATTATGAGATTACCCTTCACTGCAAAATAAACATTTCTTTACAGATACCCTCTCAGGGGTGTTCCCTTACAGATGTCCAGGAGTCAGGAGGGGTCAAGACAGGAGGGATTTGACATGTTGTGTAAATCCTCTCCATGCAAGCTTCAGTCCCCCAGAACAATGCCATTCACTGTCCAAAACATCCATGAGAATAGGGGCTGCCTCTGGAAAGCCTAAAGGAGGCACCCTGTCTCACACCTCAGCCCACAGCAGCACCTTACATGTCTGCAGGCAGCTCAAAATCGGATGCAGAAGGGAGCTCCTGATCACTCATGTCTCAACAGAAACAGAGAAGTTGCCATATCCCAGTTTTTCCTCTTCCTAAGGGATATCCTGAGTTCGGGATTCTCTTGCTCTCTTGTTCCACATCTTAATGGTTCTTGCTATTAGTCGATGTTCACAGAGTAGTTGTAAAACTACTGATTCGAAAACAGAAGGCCAAGCATCTCTCTGGGATGTCTTCTCTTTGCTTGAGGAGGAACGATGGGAAAATGTCTTTGTTTCCAATTTGAAAAGCAGCAGCAGCAGCCTGCCATTTCATATTTGGCCTGGCCATTAAAGGAAGTGAGTGTACTTCACTTGTGGACTTCACAGTTACCTGATGACAATGGAGTGATTCAAATGCTTTCTTCATTATGTTCCCTGTACTCCAAACTGAACCCTGGTGCTGATAGGTCCCTCCAGGCCTATTCTCCAGGACCATGATGGTACTTGCCACTAACCTCATCGCATTCCCAATTTCCAGTTTCAGAATTTCTGTACCCTTTCTTTGACACTGTAAGAGCGCTATTTTACATATAGCTGTAACATAGACTATTGCACATATACCTGGAAAACACCTCAAGACACTCCATCAGCAAATCAAACAGTCAGAAAATATATAGATTTTAAGATATTTTAATCTGGCAAGGAATACACAGGATTACTTGTTACTTGGAATTAAAAAGAAGAGATACAATTATTGTCAATTTTTGACAAGAGAGAACAGAGGGGTTATTCTTCAGCCAAACCAGAGTATGTCAATATTCTAGCAGGTTTCAGGTCACTTGTCTCCTGAGTTATTGGGTCATTCTGAAAGCTGAAGATGATTGACAGTTTGCAGAAGTTGCTTTCTGCAAACTAGGTTTTTTCACCTAGAGCACTCTTGTTAACAATGCAATCCTCTAAGCCTGAGAACCCCTCCAAACACCACACCACAGCCTTGAGGCTGAGTGGGTAGGAAGGTGAGCCATGCTTCCCCTAATGTTAGACAACAGAGTGGCCCAACAGGATGCAAGGGTGGAGAATTTATCTCACAGGTGATGTGCACAACGATGTGTGCATATAGTGTTCAAGAGAAACGTCTCAGAAGAAAATGCAGAGCAGCAATCCTGTGTGGTGTGAGCTGGTCTGGGGGCACAGCTCTGTTCCACACTCAGAGACTGCTTCCCAAGCTCTGTAGCCCATGGACAATGCCCTTACTCTAAACCATGCCCTAGAAATTGTAGCTTTGATTTTAAAAACAGTTCTGACTATTGCAGTTATGTAAATAACTGTGAGAACCCGAACCAGGTTCCCTTGCCTCCAGAGATCCCCAAGAGCTGGAAACAACAATTCTCACATCACCTTCTGGAAGCATTGACACATTTATTCCACAGCAATGAAATCTGGCACACTCCCCTAACTCATAAACACAGTATTTTACCAATATCTGTAGTCAGGTACCCAACATGAGTTTCTGGCCAGTTTGCAAACCAAGTGCATGCAAAGACAGGGCAAAACAGGCTACAGGTCTTTGTGGCAAGGGAAGCAGTTGGCACATGGCAGCAGCAAGGCTGAGGACTGTGTTCTGATACACTGCCTAAGCCATCTACAAATTAACTCCTTCCCAGGCACATACCAGAAAAAAAAAAAGTGTTGGGCTACGCTTCTTGGAAACAATACTTCACAAAACAAGGCCCTGACAATGGAGATAGATTGCCTGGAGACATTGTGAGGCCAAGAAAAGATAAAAGCTTTCTTAAAAGAATGGTTGAAAATATTCATTGCCATATTGTGGTGATGACTATTTTCAGCAGATATGGGCCACAGCTGCACATGTTTGTGTGAAGAAAGGAAGACAAGAATGAAAGGATTTTTTTATATCATTACCATTTGGTCCCATCCCATTGCAGAATACACAGAATCTGGCTTTGCAAAGGATGTGTTCTTTTGAATCCTTATGGCTTGAAGCCAGAGCTAAGGTAAAAGGTTGTTAATTAATTTAATTTAAGCTATTAATGAGATAAAGAATCTAATTCACTTTGTGGTACTGAGTTCCTGGCCTATAGGCTATACCAGGTCAATATACTATATAAATAATAATAGGTTGAAAAACTATTAGTTTTGCAAAGTCAAACACTCAGATGTCAAGGATCATCAGTAATAAGCCTGACCTTATTTCAGCTCTATCTGTGAACTTCCTTACCATGTTTGATTACATAACTGTGCAACAATTTTCCATTGGATCTCTGTTGAAGATTCTGTGTATTCAATGTCTTCTTTTTTTACTTATTGTTCAATAGGTGCCTCATGTCTTACACTGCATATCCAAAAACTGCTCTGAAGCCTGAATCATTACTTTTCTAGTTTCTAATTTTGGATGTTTTTTCCCTCCTATATTTAATTTATGGAACTCCAGTGTGTGGAAATTCCTGTTCTGTTTCTGGAGACAAGTATCTGATGCCAATGCCTCCCCTCCATCATGCTTGCAGTCCTGCCTGTAAGCTCCCCACCCTCTTCTCAGAACATCAAGATAATGAGCTCAGCAGCTTTTTGTCCCAATGCCTTCATTCACAGTACTTCAGTCCCAGGTCCCTACCTTTTGCAGTCTTGTCAGAAAGGTTCCTTCTCCTCTCCCATGGTCTGTCAGACAAACACTGAAACCTCAGTGGAGGGAGCAGCACTGTTCATCTCCCCTGCCTTGAAACAGCATGGGCACAACACGTACCCCACTGTTCCGCTGGGAGAGAAGATTGCCATCCATCCTCTAGGGTTGAGAATGGGCAGAAATCCTTCAGAGAACATGCATTTCTAATGTCTTTGTATGAAGTGGGACTTCCTGAGGCTCACAACTTGACTAAATGTGGGAAAACTTTTGTGGAAATGGGCAAGAATACATTCCTGACATCAAAGGGACCTTCCACACCATCTGCTAATCAAAAGACAACACTTTCATCCAAATTAGGTAGGGATTATTAATTGTTACTGGTATCCCTTTCAGCTTTTTTTAGCATATGTGAGAATAGTCTCCCAAAACCTTTTCTGAAAACTCAGTTATTTATTTTTTCCTCCATTTTTCACAGAAGGGGGAAAGATAAGAAGATACAAGATACAGAGATTAATCCCTGATATGGGAAATTTCACCATAGTTATTTCAAATGTAGCAAATTCCATACAAAACTGAAAACAGGGTGTTACAATGATGTGGCATAAATTTTCAACATACATTATTATAAACATTTCCTTATATGTTGGTTACAACAATCACTTTTCAAGACTATGTTTCCATTGTCTGGAGAACAACAGGAAACCATTTCTCGTGCTAAAAAGTGCAGAATCCAGAAGCAGACCAGCAAAATGCTTACATCCCTCATTCCTATGACACTGTGGTCAGGGTGACCTCCAAATCAGTTTTTTATCAGTCTTAGCAGCATGGTTGTGTACTGATTAGAAAACTGAATTCCCTTCTTTCCACAAAGACCAGAGGAGAAGGCAAATTTTCTGGCTTTGAGCAGTTCTGCTGCTTCGGTGGTACCTGTTTTGTGGACAAACAAATTACTTCAGCTTCCAGTGCTGCCAATCTGGAACACCTCATCACCACCAAATTAATAAAAATGTCTTTAAAAAGTGAATAAGAACCATGTAAAAAGCGCTAAGTAGCCAGTTGTCTGGTGCTTGAAGGCCAAGATTGGACGCTAGTGAGGGAGCAGGGGGTCTCTTTCTCACCTAGGTAATGATTATACGAGCCCCATAAGGACATAGTTAAATCAAGTATTAAGAAGACTGCACTTAAGAGGGGGAAAATATGTCAATCACACTTCGCCTTTGACAAAAGGAAATTCCTTGAAACTGAGAATGGGGAGAGAGCGGGAGGGAGAGTGTCTCGTCATGTGGGTGGCCAGGAAACTGGAGGCCAGAGAAGTACGAGCGAGAGAAAGAGTAAGAGACGGAGGAGGGGGGATAAACCCACCAGACTGAATTCTAATCCAAATGCTGTGAGGCGTTCACACCAGGCCTTGTGAGAATATTAACAAGGTTACAGGAGAGGGGCCTTTAGCCTCGGGAATTATTAGTGAATATGGAATTATATTTGCGCAAACACAACCAGATGCAAGCAGCTAAATGCTCTGCAGATGTGAAAGGAGACAGAGTGTGTTCCAAATGGGCAGCAGCTTCATGTGTTTTAACCCTCCATCATGATGCCTGGCTGCCTGTCAGAGAGGGCTGCTTTTCTGAAATGGCAAAAGACTGGGAGGAACAGGCTCTTTTTTATCAGAAATTTGAACATGGGTATACTTTAGGGTTTACTCTTTCCTTTACTCTTTCCCCCAGACATTAGCATCTCTTGGTTGACTGACTATTATGCTGAAGAGTATATCTTCACTACATTCTTTCATATCTCTGTGCCTTAGGTTTATTTCCTGCAAGCTTTCAATTTTCGCCCACTTTGCCGTGTCTTTTACTAAAATCTCCCTCTGTCTCTTTCCCTATTTTTCTTCATTGTTTGCCCTCTCTGGTTTTAGTGTCTGACTCTACCATGGCCTGAGCAGTTAGCCTGCATGCATGATATCGCAGGCTGTTTCCATTAGAATGAGAAAATGGTTACAAGAGCTAGGTATTTCTTTGAAGTAATCTTGTTTTACTACAAAAAAAGTCTCACTTCTTGAAATAACAGCAAGATTGAACAAGAATGTGTTGCTTTGCTCATGATCCCAGATCTGCTTGCCGTCAGTGCTCTGCTCTAAACACTCCTTTCCTTGGCTTTCTTTCAAGACCATTGTGTATTCACTTCGTTTCTTGTATCATGATTTTCGGGTTTGTTCCCTTCCTGCTTCCTCCTGCTTTCCATTGTTTCAATCACTCTAATTGATCCTCCGACCCTGCATTCAATGCTTATGTTGGGGCAGTGGACTCCATTGTTTAAGCCATTCCTAAACACACTCTTACTGTGGAAGGCGACCAGGACACCTAGCCCCCTGAATGGGATTTTTTGCGATTTAAAACCACATATCTGCCTTTCAGCTCCCAAAATCCCATTAATAAGTGTACAATACCAGTAATCTATTGTCTCTGTTGAGAATGCAGCTTCTTTATTCTAGATCAATCATTACTTTCAAAGAAATTACTGTCACTACTCTGCAGAACAGAGAACATATGCTAAATCTTTACAGATCAACTTTATCAATTGAATTACAAGGACACTGAAATGGCCATAGGCATAATCATAAAGATTCACTCTGTGGCAGGGTTAAGACTTCTGCTCAAGAGGAAACTTTCTGCTATGAAGGATAATGGCAGCAAATGACTGCTTATCCTATGGAATTGTAAATGTACAAGAATGGAGATCTAGAGGCTCTGTACAAGAGATTTGAACAGATTACAGTTTGACTTGGTTGAGTATGCTGTGATTTAAATTACCTGAACAGTTTGAATTCCTGTTAAGAGAGGTCTTGCCAATTTATTTCCCTGACTTACAATGCTTCTTTTCAAAAATAATCACAACCTTCCTACAGTATGGCTCATGCAAACTTGATGATGTTTGCCCTCAAATTTTTCATCTTTTAAAATATTTTCTGTCACCAAATGCATGTTTCAGAGGCAATAAAATATTCTTGAACTAGGTAGAATTTTCAGACTCGGGCATGCTTTGTTGATTCCTTACTCTCCATGAAAAAAATACAGTGTACTCTCCTTAGCAGTACAATGCATCCAGTTCAGTTACATATTTACAGTGACTAGAAAGATGTATTTGAATATATTGATTTACTTAGAGATTGAAAAGGATCCACTCATTGAAACCTTTCTTTATCACTGATCTTGTTAAAAAATAATACGTTCTCCATAGAGCGAAGAGTTTATGAGGAAGAAGGCTACCCAGTTAAAAGGGAGGAAGGGTGGAAAAATATCATATTTTCATAGACAAAATGCTTATTATTCTGTGACAAAAATTGTTGCCTAATAAGAAATTTGTTCACTTAGTTTTTAAAGGGGGAGTCAAGGCAACCAAAAGAGAGAGCGCCAAAAAGACCTTCAACCTCCCCTAAAACTGGTTAAGAGCTCTGCTAGCTCACACAGAAGCAGAATTCTTTGTAACCTTGAACAAAGACTTTATTTCACTTGCTTCTTGTAATTAAGCTGGTTTGGTTTGGATATTTTTCCTGTTGTATGTAATCTCATTTTCCCTCAGGCAGGGCCAGGAGGCTCCTTGGTGGATCACGGCCTCCCCTCAGCATGGCTGCTGCTCCCTAGTGCTTGGTGTGGGCCTCAGCTGGTGGCCATGTTGAGAAGGCTTTTCCCCATTGTTCCCAACGGGGTCTGTGTTTTATGATGCCTCACAGTATAGGCAGCCACTATCTCCCCTGAGGGCAATGGCAGTTTCTGTTTCATGGAGAACAATGGATGATGGTGGCCAGTCCAAAAGGGAACAACTCTGCATGGGAGGAAAAAACCAACAACAACAAAACAACTTTTAGTTACAAAAATCAACAGCAAGTATGGTCATTCATATGAAGCCTCTAGGAGGAAAGCACCTATTGTGCCAGGCTCTCTTTTCAGGCAAGCTGAGAGGAAGGTGGGAGGCACCATGCTTGTCTTCTGCACCAATGGGGAAACCAGGAGCCCTCTCCCTGGAGGAGTGATGAAGAGGAAAGTGGACATGTGCAGTCTCTGAGTCTAGAGCACAAGATAAGAAAGTGGCAGAGCAGGGAGGTGTTGCTGTCACCCCTAACAAAGCTGGTGCTCTCAGCCGCTGGCCGTTCCAACAGAATTAAGGACCAGTTTAGCATACAAGGGGAGAAGAATCGTGTGAGCCAGGGGAATTCCTCACATTTTCAGGATAAAGCCAAGATAAGGGAATGCAAACAAGGGGGTATGAAGAATAATTGATGGTGGGGGAGTGACAAATCAGGAGGAATTTGGAGTGCAGAAAGCAAAGGGTGCTAGAATCTGTTTCAGCAGCCTTTCATTGCTCTGATGAAACAAAGCAGCTACATATCCAATCAAAGTGTCCCCATAAACCGTAAGTGGTTTTCCCCAATGGGAACACAATAGTCAGAGAAGAGCCACAAAAGTGCATACAAAAGGTAAAATAAAAATCAAAACAACTTTGAAAAACTTTGTCTAGGCATGTTATTAAAGAATCATGTGCGAGTGATCTTTTTAGAGACAATTATAGCAACTCTGCATTTTACGTACTTCATTCTTTCTAGAAATACACTTGCCTGTGCTATAGCTACATTTTTTTGAAAAGAGATTATTTTGGTGCTTCATGATAGCCTTATAATTAGATTAACATAAAGTAATCAGTAAAGCCTATATTGAATTGTACATTAACTGGATGTTAAATCATTACCAGTTCAACAGGTGTTAAGCCCCTGATCTCATTTTAGCAATTAGCATTTTTATTAACCACAAAGAAGAAAATAGAAAAGTGCTGCCAATAAAGTTTGCACGTGATACACAGCTTAGTGGAATGATAAACTGTGTTGAGCTAGTTACACACAGCTGGGTTGTTTGGTAGGAAGGCGAAATTCAAGCAAGGAGTCTGAACACACATAAATGGGCAAGGTCACACACCTGGAAACTAAAATACTGGTCACCTTTACAAACTGTGGTACTGTGGAAAACACAGACACTGAAACTGATAGAGTTTAGATAAAAAAATTTGAGCTCAGTTTGGTGTAGCAGCTAAGCCTATTCTCAAATACATAAATGCTATTTATTGTTCTATCAATCTGTGCATCATCTGCAAACTTTCTCAGTAAAGTTTCTATTTTTTTAGCAAATGGTTGAGTAGAAGCAGATGAATGATAATGAGAATAGCAATAGTATTGCAGCACATTTTGGTGCTTGCCCTTAACAGAAGAGCTTGAAAAGCTGAAAATATTAAGGACTCACAATTGTAATTTAAAATGTGTAAAGCCTATTTTACTACAGTGTTGGGAGAAAAAAACCTCCATGCTGCTTCTTTAAGAAACAAAAATAAAGCTATTCTTTGATTATAAGGGGAGCAGATTTCTAAAAGTAAAATGTATTTTAGCTTAAAAGGCAATGAGATTACACAATCTAAAACTGGAGAGTAAAATTAACTAATTTATATTGGAAATAGGGTAAACTTAATAGAAATTGGAACTATTTATGAAAATAAATAATAGAGTTTGCATTAATGTCTTCACGTAAGTGTCTGGTGCCTAATGATCCTCCTTTTAATGCAAATTAGATGAGCAGATATCTGTATCCTACTCTCACATCTTCAGGATCCTTACTCCAACAAGCAGGATGAAGGATTCACTTCTTTGCTCTTTCTAGATTGACTTCTCAGTATCTTGGACAGCCATGTAAGTCACAGGCAGATGTCCACACTGTAATATATCCTCTACAGAAAGTGAGAGAGATGTCATATTAATTGCCACTGTAAACAGCCAACAGTGAGTTTCCTTACTAAACTGAACAACCAGAGTTACAAAGCACAAAGGTTCAGACTGTGAATTCCTACCTATTCCTGAATTTTCCAAATCTGTTTGCTTACAAGAATTTTCTACCAAGCAAGTTCTTAATTTTGCCAAGCTTGTTTTGAAACTTTAAAGCTTTACATTTTCTTCATTCTTTCTATTATTTCTAGTATTAATATTTGAAGCCTTCAGTTTTTAATATGTCCACAGATATGGAAATATCAACATCAGTTGTGTATACATGAAGAAGATTTGGCAGATGAGGGAAATTATTGGGAGACAGAAAACCATCCTCACTAAGAATGTTGCCCAAAGTAAAACTGTTAATTGAAGATGTGCTTCCACTTCGGAAAGGAAAAAATCCCTGATGCATACCAGCAAAAGCCTCCTCTGTGCCCGAGACAATTACAAATGAAGAACCAGCCCAGATGATGATTCTATCAAACTGTTTCCCAAATTTGTTCCAGTTTTGCAAACAACAGATCTCTGGGTTCAACAGGGTGAGTAAGTACATTAATCCAGTGCAATATATTTTGGGTGATATTTGCACTGATATATACCAGTATATTGAAGTTTTATTCAATATACCGGTATATTGAAGTTTTAAAAGAGGGCATTTATGTAGGAAATAGGAAGGTCTCAGGGCAGCTTCCAAACAAATACATTTCCTTCTTTCAAGGGATAAATTCCTGTAAGAATACCAAAAAGTGTGAGAAAGTACTGTATATCTGGCCCCAAGTTCTTCTTACATCTTTTCTCTCCTTTTCCAGCCTTGTGTTATTGAAAAGGAGACAGATAAGGACGATACATCAGCATAATTTTTATTTTTCTTTGTGAAGTCTGTTGACACTGTAGTGTGGGGTTTTTTTCTGTGGATTTCATTTGACTTACATAGGGTAAGTATGTCCATTCACAACATCTAATGACACTCCCTAAGAACATTTATCTGAACAGAAATATTTGCATATAAAATGCAGTTTTGGATAGAAAAGACAGGAGTCATTAAAAGCATTGCTTATGTTACACTCAAAAATTTGTTAAGCATTTTAAAGATACAGAATAAGATAGGTCTCTGCTGGGAACAATTGAAGGTCTCCTCAGACATCCAGGCTGTATTACTCACCGGAAATAATAGCAGAAATGGGTTTTCTATTTACTGTAGTAAAGCAACCTTGTCTATAAACTCCTTATTGCTGCAAACCAAAGGTGTGTGTCTGGGGAGGGCAAGCTTTTCCCCTTGATGTTCCAGGACATGGAAATACAATCCTTTTTCAGAAACAGATGTTTGCAATAGAAAACTTTCTCTCCACTCTCTTCTGTTTTTAATCTGCTCATGACAGGAAACACAGATTCAAAATGAATGTAAAGAACACAGTCACCATAACTGATGATAATACAAAAGAACATGTAGGAAAGATCTCTTTCTCCCAATATATTACAGGGAGAAAAGGTTTACAGATTTCAGAAGATTCTAGGTGTTTTTATTTCTCAGTGGCTACCAACACAGTGTTTTTCCAGTAACTTCAGAGGATATAGCTCTCAGCAATGCTTTGATACTACCAACAGTTTCAGCATACAAGAGACAAGAAGAGTTCAACTCTTCTTCCTGCTCTCTGCCATATCTTCAGAACTTCCAAGTGACTACCCTGCTAAAGCTTCACTGAACAGACAGATGTATAAAAATGGCCAAAAGATTCTTCCATACCATGTGTAAAATACAAAATTAAACAGGTAAGAGTATTGATTCCCCCTCTTCAGACAGTCTTGCTGCTAACCTCTAGGCTCTCAAGAATTTTGAAGATGTGCTTTTTAAACTACACCAACCTACACATCTCAAGTGAAGTTCTTTATGTATGACAGTGTGAAGGGTTTCACTAGGCTCTTTCCTGTGCTGCTTGGTTGCCTGTTCAAACTTCTCCTCTCATTCTTCTTCACATCACAACCTCCCCGGTCTCCCTTCCCTGCCTTTTCCAGTTTGCCTAAACCCCTTTTCCTTGCTCGTTCATTCAAATAGTACCTTGCTAATGACAACCTTCACTTGAAAAACAACAATATTTGCATATTGATTTCTGCAAATCCATTTACCACCCTGTGTCTCGTGCACTCTTTGATCTGTGTTCACTTTTTTTTTTTTTTTTGACTGTGAGCTATTTGGAGCAGGAGCTGTCATCTGGTGTGTGCTTGAGTAATGCACAGCACAAAGGCATTCTATTTTAGACAGTATCTAAGGAATGCTGTAGCAAACAATAAAAACAATTATAGTTATAATTACCCCTCCCACAAGCTACATTAAAATACATGATCACCCAGAAATTGAGAAATGACAGCATCAACCCTGTGATGTGTGTTTTAATTAATTTCCCTCTTTTCTTCTGTACAAATATAATGATACTGTCTCTAGCTATATCATAGTATACAACCTTTTCTGCAAAGGTCTCGCTTCATTGAGTATTGCTGATTTTCTTAAAATACTTTTTTTTATTCAAAATGGTGTCCAAATCTTTCCTACCATAGGATTTCCTGTCATAATCCCTTCATTGAGTAGAAAGTTACTAATTTCCTTCTGCAGTTTTTTGTTACTTTTATCAGAGGATATGAATGATTCAAGAGTGTTAGGGAAATTATTTTGACAATGCTGACTTAAATAGCTATTACTCTACCTTAAAGATGGGAAATAAAGCACAAATAGATTAAGCATAAAACATAAATCTTACACTTTAAATTAACAGACAGCTTCTAATATTTTAGACTTTCATGTTTTTAGCATATAGGATATTGGAAGCACAGTAACAAAAAAAAAAAAAAGCTTTTAGCTAGGAGTGCACAGAATTTCTGATTTTTTTTCAGGTAAGGAACAAAAAATATTTTAGCGCACATGATTTTTCACAGTGGCAAGGACTAAAGTCAGGCCTTCAAAATTTATTCAGCTTCTTGAACAATTCTTCCATTTTACACTCTGCTGCCAAAACCCAAACTTTGAATTTCTATGTTAGGTTAGACAAGAAGGCTGTGCATAAAAACTTTCTACACATCCCTAGCTGATACCCAGAACCTTGGGTTCACATCATAGAATGCTCCTAGGTAAAGCACTGTCTCTTGAAGGCTTCATGAAAATAAAAGTTTTGTGGGTTGTAGACCACCTAGAGGTCTTCCTACCTGAAAAAAAACGAATCACAGGCTTTCTGCTCTGCTTCTAGAACTTCCTGCATCTTCACTAAGTACTTAACTGTGCATGTGCCTAATCTTTTCCTAAATAATTTTACAGCTATTGTGTGTAGTTATTTCTCTGATTTTGCAATATCTCTTTTTAAGCATGGAAACCTGAAGTGGCCTTAGCAATTTCTGACTGGTACCCCAGCACTAAAAACTTGACCGTATGGGCTGTAGGACAGCATTAGCAAATAGATTTACTTGTGCAACACAATCTCTAGATCTCCTGCAAAATCACCAGGTCCCACGGGACACACGCTGACCTGAAGGATTTGGTTTAAAGCTCTTGTTTCTACGTCCACACTCAGTTTGGTATAATTAAAAACAGCAAATTGCACTGATGATATTTTGACTGAGTTCTGGTTTACCAAATTTTCCTAATTTGGGCTCTGTAGCAAATTCCTCACATCTCAAGAGTTGTGAATGGATTCATAATGTGCATTGAAATAATAAGGGTAGGGGGAAAGTGTCTAGGAATAATACATGAGAGAGGTCAGAGGTGTTTTGGCAGTAGTGGGATATTTCAGAGGACAATAAATATTAGCAGTGAATCCTTCTCCCCCCCTAACTTGGCTATCTCTCAGAATGCAAGCCGTGTCATCTTCTCTGGGATTCTCAAGCCAAACTCTTCCTCATCTCACCTGCCTTACACATTCACACCACGCTCACTCTCTGCCTTATTCTTCTGCCCCTGCTAGATTTCTGCCATACCAGTGGGTTCTTCTTGTGTTACAAGAGCTGTTGTAAATATTGTACTGATTTTTTTGTTCAGCTTAAATTTGCGTTAAATGAAGATTTAAAAGTAATAACACAGGCTCAATTCTGCTTAAAGAAAAAAAATCCAACTTTAATTCAACTTTTTACTTCAAATTCAATTTGATTTTAAAACACACTTTGCTTCAATATATTCCTATTATCTGTATGATCATGATTTTTTTAGTGTTATTTACAGGTCTGTTAATATTTGTGTCAACAGCACATTTCAACATAAATTATTCAGAATATGTTTCCAGATTACCAGCAGCAGTATTGAGAAGGAAAAAGCACAAGTCACCCTAAAACTACTATAACAGGAACTTTTGAAGACTTGTCATCTGATCAGTCCTTAGCCATTTCATGTATGTTTATCAGAATTCTCTGATAAAGGTATTTCAAAAGTCTAAAAGGTATTACAAAAGTCTAAAAAGTATCACATTTTACTGTTCCATTTACGAACTTAAATTCTAATAACCTTGAAAATGAGCACTAACACTTTTTCAGTAGTATTCACTTCATCTTCATTCTTTAGTTTTTTACTGCTGAATTCCACATAACTTTTTTCTTCATCATTTTGACTCAAACCAATGTTTAACTTACTAATTCATTGATATTTATTAGATGCTGAAAACTTTCTCCCTGGTAAACATACCGGAAAAGATTTTTTGGTTTAAAATATTTGCAACTCAAAAATTGTCTTAATGTTTTCTTATCACACTACATCAATTTTCTTCATAATGTTTTGAAGGTGAGTTTATATTCCATTTGTCTCCCACATCCCGCTCTTCAAGGCATTAGCTGAAATCAGCTCTACCTGCTCCACTTAAGTCTCCAAAAGTGAACAGTTCTAGTTGGGAGGCAGGAGCTAGGGCAGCTGCCCAACCCTCCCACCATCAGAAATATTGTCTGATACTCCCTTCAGATCGTATTTCAGTCTCACATTAGTGAAGCAGCCACAAGCTTTTTTGTCCAATCATTTTTTGGTCTTAGAACTAGAAAATCTCAAAACATATTCAATTTTTCAGCTTGTTCCCTGATGTTTCCCAGATCAAGCTTTACATCATTTTTGCCTAGTTCTGTTCTCAAAAATGGCTGACATATTTTTGCTTTTCAGCAAAAACTGAATAAAAACATCAAAGATGAACATTACACATAGAAGTTTTCAGCTCGAATTATGAAAAATATTTATAGTGATGATGCAAATGATGAAAAAAATTGTATGTACGATTTATGGGTTAAAGTTCTTAAAAAATCAAAGTCAATTTTTTACAATTTGTATCAGACAAGTGCCTGGGAAAGTGCATTAAGATTACGCTCTTATTACTAAGCACTTTTCATACATGGTTCTAAAATAAAAATATTGTCACTAACCAATGCATCAAAGTGAAAATAAATAAACAATTATGTAAATTTACAGTGGATTTAACTACTAAACCCAGATTTTAGAGTTGGAAACATCCCATAGTACTATCCTGACAGGGTTGGAGTGGGCTACTGGCAATAATCACTGGTCCAATTCACAGTTGCCACTGGTAACAGAGCTACAAGTGCACCTCCTTTCCGGATCGCTGGTTCCTTTTCCTGGAGCCTGCAACAGCAGATTCCAACAGTCACTGTCCCAGATGTTTGCAGACCTGCAGATGAGCTTGGGTCCACATCACTGAACACTGGTAACAAGCGCTTCGTGGCTTCCCAGCCTGGGGATTGAACGGGGGAGAAATGAATTGGGGAGAAAGCAGGCACCTTTTGCAGAGGAGCTGACAGGACGGGTTGATGTGTAACTTCTTCAGGGGCTTGCCAAACCTTATTAGTAACTTCGGTGTTTCTTGCTTTGGTTACCTGGTGCAATGGAAGGGACACGAGCACAAAGACCGGACTTGGGGACACGCTGTGTCTGAGGTGCTGACAACGAGAGCTGCTTCTGCCTCAGCCTTCGGGCAGAGCAGAGCAGACAGGGCAGAAAGCAGCTTTTGGAGGGTTTCTGCAGGGGCTGACTTTAGTTAGTTTAACAAGACGGGAAGACGTGAGCATTTTCCAGCAGCAGCGACGCTGCCAGTCTCCTCGTGGAAGAGCTGCCGTCGGCAAGGACAGGCGGGCGGAAAGATGGAGGAGGCCTCAGATGGGACGCGCTGCTGAAAGGCTCCGTTTGAAGGGCACTTCACAAGTGAGGCAGGAAAATGGGAGACAATCTCCTTCACCCTCTCTTCACGAGAGCTTGCGCCAATGCCGATGCCAGCGCCGCCCCTTCCCGGTAACCGCGCCCCACCAGCGGCCGCTGCGGCACAGCGCCTGCGGGACATGCGCGGACCCTGCCGGGCTCCTGCCCTGTTTCCCTCCCCCCCGCCTCTTCCTTCCCGCTTTTGCCATGGCGACACCGAGTGGCCTGATCCGAGCCCTACACCGCGGGACCCTCGGCCAGGTAACCGGCCTGGGGCATCTCCCCCGTCGCTTCCCGGTGTGCCCGGTATGGAACGGGCCCCACGCTCCGCCCGCCCCGGCCGCCATCGCGCCCCGTGCGGCGGGCCCGCTCCGCGCATGCGCGGGGCTGGGGGCGCGGGGCGGGGCCGGGCCGGCTCCCGCCGCCCCTCAGGGAGCGGCGATCCCAGCGCGTCCTCCCCGCTGCTCCGCCCGTCTCTCCCGCTCCCCGGCTCATCCATCCCTCCCGCCTCCCGGTCGCTTCTCCCTGGCTCCGCTCAGCCGCAGGGGCTTTGACTCCGCGGGGCGCTCGGGCAGCGGGAGAGGGAGGTCTGAGCCGGCAAGCGCCGGCGTCCTGGCGGTCGCTGCAGCGCTGCGGTTGTGCGAGGTTTCAGTGTTGGTCTTTGCTTTTTCCCTTTCGATTTTAAGTGCACCTACTGGCTACAAACTCCCGTCTTCTCCAGCAGGAAGGAAAAAAACCGAACCTCATAAGTGTCTGCATGGATGTATCAGCTCCTCCCCTTGGTGCTTACACGACCTCAGTGAGGTGTAGTGTTTTATGCATTTGGGATTTTCATGGTAACGATTAGGAACCTCCCTCCTCTCATTCACACCCCCCCTTCTATTAGAAAATTGAAATAAAGGAACAACTGATTGCTTTGATTGTATTTTGGAAGATCAGCAAAGTCAAGCAATCAGCCAAGTCAGGTAGGTATATATTCAGTGACCTTGTGGTTTTAGGCAGCCTCCTTCGTAAAGTTTTTTGTCCACGAATGGCTTGCCTCAGAACTTGTACCTTTGTTTTTAAAATGAGTGGTAGAATTTGACTAAAGTAATAGTTTCAGTGCATCATTTTAGAGAACGTTCCCCCTAGCCGGACAATTGGCTTTTCCGTGAAAATCTTGCTTTTCGCAGGTCATCCACATCCTGAATAGTATGGTATATTTCAATAAGGAAACACATTATTCAGAATGCTTGCCAGCATAGATGTGTCTCTTGTTACTTGTGAAAAGAAATAGGGTAAGTAGAAGATCAAAGATTCCTTTCAGTTTCCTGGTGTAATCTGTATTGTCTGTGATTTTGCAGCGAGTTCTGTTATGCTCAGCCGTGGAGTTGATATTTTGAGCACATCAAACTGTAACACACATTAACGCAGAAAAAGTTGGTGTGTATGGTGGTGAGTCTGGGTAAACTACACACTGCAGGACTATTTCAGAACCAGGATTCTTAAAATTACAAAGTCAAGGCGTATTTCATTACATTCTAAAACAGCTAATATGCTGATGACCTTGATTCTGCCCTTTCTATTGAGGAGGTAGAGTGAAAGCAAAAGAGGAAGAACCTATTATGCCATAGGAAGCTTTGGTAACTGGTATTTTACTTAGTAACTGTGTTCTTCCTACTAGTTACTAGTGTGAGGCAAAGGTAAGGTTTCTGCTTATAATTTTTGTTTCAGAATTAATTTATGTACAAAACTGCATTGAATTGTAACAATATATAAGAGCTAAAGAATCACAATATGGCATACTCAATAAGCTTGTTGGATGTTTCCATGTCTTGAGGTGCTTTGATTTAATTTCATTTACATCTGCCTAAATTTTCCTAGGTTTCTAACAATAAAAGTTTGAGCAGTTACACTGTCCCTGTAACAGGTTGCTAAAGCAGGTCTTGCAAAGATACCTCAAACCACTCATTATTTTAGCACTCAAAAGTTCCTTGAAAAATATTGAAAGGATTTGAACATGCTTATCTTTCCTGATGCACATGGTGACTTCTTTTGGCTCTGTTCACTATCACAACAGATGCTCTCCTTTGCTTTCATTCCTCCAGCAAAGAAATCTGGTTTATCTTGCATAGTAAAGAAATCTGCTCTGAGTGAACGTGGCTCGTGCTGTATTTTAATATTTACTCTGGTGCACATTTCTTTGCCACCTCTGAGTCACCTGTCAGGTCAAGATTACTTACCAGATGCTTTATCACCTGGTTCTGTTGCCATGATCTCTTAAAGGTGTGATAGGTCTGAGAATGTGCTTCCTTCCTGTTATTCTTTAAATGTTTTCAAAGAAAAAAAAAAAAAAAAAACACAAAGTTAGTGTTGGTTCACAGACTCACTGAATATTCTGAGTTGGAAGGGACCCACAAGGATCATCCAGTTCAACTCCAAAGTAAAACCCTCATGGGGATTGAACTGACAACCCTGATGTTACTAGCACCGTGCTCTGACCAACTCTGTGTAGTTTCAGATCACCCATCCTCAAGTAACAGCAGTAATTTAAGGTGTTCTGGTTTTAAATTTGCAAGTCCAGTATGTTGTGGGATTTTGTCACTTTCTTCTCTCACTTTACTCTCTTATGTCTATCTGGAAAGAATTGCACTGGAATTGAAGTGGTACTTACACTGCATCTTCAAAAGAATTGAGGGGGGGAAATGGCTTCCTTATTTGTGCAGTTCGTGTTGCCAGACTGGACTTGGGAGTGGTTCAGCTACTACAGTAGACACTTTGGAACAGATCGTGTATTTGCTGCCTGCTGATGAAGGATATTTAAATTTCAAGATGGAAAAGTGTTTGCCTTCAAGCTTGAGTGGTGTGTCTACTGGCACCCTGATAGTTTTGATGTTTAAGTGTTTGATAATGCATAGCCACTAGAAGACATAATTTATGTGGTTTCAGCTTTGTTTCACTGTAGTGCACAGTTCATTGCTATGCTGGATTTACCATGCTGTGGAAAAGCTGCCCTCTACATTTTGTTGTACATATTTCTAGCACACAACTAAAATTTGTAGGCATAATAAATGTGGTTAAGAAGAAAGTAATGGTTTGTTGGAGAGATTCATTACATTTAGGGTATCTTGACTTTTAAGAGCTTATTTTCAAATTCCCTGATTTACTGTTCTTCAGTGCTCTCTAAGCCAGGGTTATGGAAAGTCTTTTCATCACTTCTGTTTCTTTGATGAGACACTCTTAAAAATGGCAGCTACACGCACTCCAGGGAATTACTGATAAAATCATGAGAAATCCAACTATGGCATAACCTGTCATTAGGAAAATTTAATCTAAGGTGAGTCAGTCAGTTGTTGGTGTATGTCCTGATAAAACATGGATTAGGTTTTGTCCTGGCTACAAAGTAGCAGTAGAAAAATGGCGAGGTCTTGCTTTTAATGGTCTCATGCATCACTAGATGGCATTCCAGACACTCATCTGGAAGAATACATTTAGATGTTATTTGCTTTCAAGGAGTCAGGAGTCTTTGGCATCATTTTTCTTTTCTAGAATCAAAGTAGCTATCACTATATACAATTACTATAAGGATACTCTATTATTTTTCTTACTTTTCTTCCTGAGAATATCTTTTATGGAAAACAAGAACTTCTCATTTTGCTGCCTCTTCTCCTATGCTAGTCTTCTTCTTTGGTTGGAAAGCCTTGCCTGGCCTTCACACATGATCTATTACAGTGGCTGTGTTATTGTTGCTAAGCTGTACATTTTGGTGTCCTACAACCTTCATCTCTTGTCAACTTTCACAGGAGTGATGCATCAGAAAGTGAATTCTTTTTTAGCTTTATGTGGTACAGAACTGCATCTTCCAGCCATAAGGCTTGATGTTTTTTAACACAAAATCCTTTCCTCTTTGGTGCTAGAGTTTAGTCTCTTTTTTTTTTTTTCTGGTGCTCCAAGTTAGATTGCTGTAATGAAACTCACTCCACTGCGTTTAGTGCATGATGTTCAGGTCATACAAAGAGAAAATTGATTCAAGTCCCACTGTTCCAAGGATGTTTTTTCTACCGTTTGGTGAGTGTTGCACAGAAAGTATCTCTGGTGAATGTTTAGTCAGGACCACTGCAAGTACAGTATCTTCAAATCCAAGTAATCTTAGCCAATATGTGATAATCTTAGCAGCTCATTTAGGAATGTATCTGTTTCTTTGCCTGAGTCAATATCTTAAAAAAATACCACAGTATAGATCCTTGAATGTAGTTTCTCTCGTGTGCTTTACAGTTTGTGACCAAAGGTGGTGCTAAAATCAAGAGGCATTTACTGCATCTTCCCCTACTGTGACAGCCTAATGAGTCTCAAGGCCAGTTAGACTAATCTGGCATGCTTTGCTCTTAATAAATCCACATTTGCTGTTGTTTTCCTCTAGTTATCTTCTAGGGAATTGCAAAAGATGGGCTTTGTTCACTGAGTATTGATGCTAAGCAGACTACCTCCCAGACTGCTCCTCTTTTCCTGTATTTTTAAAAATGGGAATGCCATTTTTCCTTTTTTGGTCTTCTGATACTTTGCTGGGCCTCTGTGAACCTCAGTGAATCTGGCCAATATTGTTAGTATTTTAAGAGGAGATCTTCAGATTGTTTGGGTCTGGTGAAATTTGATTTACTTTTTTTTGAGGAAGTGTTCCTTCTGTATTCAGGCCACCTGATCACTCTATTGTTACTGTGCTAGTCATGTGTATGACTGGTCATGTTTCATAATTTTTCACAAAGATGGCTGTGGAAAAGGCAAGTAAAAATTGAAGGGTTTGTTTTGGAGAAGACCATTGCTTTTTCCCAGATTGCAAATAAAATCTTCAAATTTTTTAGCTATAGTTACCATATGGGCTCCAGAGAAAGGAAGTAACTGAAATTACCAGACCCTAATCCTTAAGGATTTCAAAGATTGTAGTTAAAACTACAGTGGGAGAGAGAGCTCAATTTTCAGTATCATTCAGATGTGTTATGAGTGAAATGCAAACAATTTAAAAGCATCCATGTTCCCATCTTGAATTTGTTGCTGTCACATAGGGGTCACTTTGTTAACCATTAATGAAATGAGTCCCCAGGTGCCTGTAACAAGCTGCACACATACACAGGTTACTGCAGCACGTCAACTTCAGAATGCCTGTCCAGACACTTGAGTGCTGAAATTGATGGATGAGCAGGCAGATTTTTAAGTGCTTGCCCTAGATTTATGATTGTGACAGTCCCCTGTGTTGCATCTCTTTCTTCTAGAGCGCATAAAAGTTGGAAGTAGCAAAGTGCTTTTGACTGAGAAAAAAAGGCTGGAAATGCAAATACCTGTTAGGCAGCCAAGACCCTGATGTTTTCTGGTGACCAGTATGGGCTGGGTCAATTTATTGTGATATACAGGACCTTTAGGAAAGATACAAGTGATTTGAGAAATTCTTTCCAGTTAAGGTAGCCTCTATGTGGATCCATATGTAGAAATTGGCATCTTTTTAAATTATTTCCTATTTTCCTGAATTTTAACATTATTTACTATTGTTATTGGGCACAGATACTGAAAGTTATTTAGTTATCCAGCTCCTTATGGATTTAGCAACATATTCCAGCCTTTAAGCCCAGGATTAAACCTCTAATGTCTTCTATTCAGGCTGAAATGGAAGTTTTTCCTAATCAGTCACTTGTTTTAATTCTAATTACTAAATAGCTAAATAAATAAGTAGGTAAATAATAACTAAATAACATATTTAATCCTCTGGGGAAACTGGCTTATCTTTCAGATAAAGCAGTGGAATAGTTCTTTATGGAAGAATGAACTCATTAGCTTTTGTATCATTTTCAGAGCAGAAGGCAAATTAGTATACAGTGAAAATATACATTTCTTGGGTTTTCACTGGATTTGAGAGATCTCAGGTTTCCACACAGATTTTTTAGGCTTCCAGTTGTAGAGAGACTACTTGTAATCTGCCTTGCTTAGTGCCTTGTCTCTAGTGGATTTTGACCACTGTTGTAGCTGCACAGAGAGAGCCCCCACTGTAGACAGAAATGAAGGATCTTTGAGGCGTGAACGGGTCCTATTCATTTCCATAATGGAGTTCTAACAATAACATCTGGCAAACATAGATTGTTTTAGCAGGAAACAGCCCTTTATTCTGGCATCTTGGCAGGGCTTGGGTAGAATCCCACCATTCTTTCCCCCTCTGGCCTTTGCTTTCAGTGTCTTGACTAAGCCTGTTTTTTCTCTTGAGGGACTTCTGTTTTTATTAACATATTTTTGTACAGTGAGTTTAGTGAAGGATGCTACTCTGGCCATTGCAGATGTTGAAGTTTCTTGTGAATTTCTCCAGTGCACATGCTGAACAAGCATTGTGAGTCAGTCTGTAGCAGATCACCTCTGTCTCTAGACACCAGACCGGGGTCCCATTTTAACCCTGGTTCATTGGCAGATAGAATTTCCATTTACTAATACAGCGAGTGCTATTCTAGACACTTAAAAATTACTTTTTCCATGACACAAGTTGTGGTTTATGATACGACTCTAGGGTTAGATGAAGAAACGTTTTGTGGAACTGACTCAAATTGCAGCAGGATCAGAAATTGAAGTGAAGAAAAACTCCAAGTCAGTTAAGTCACTTTAGATCATATATTTTTTCAGTTTTGCTGTGTTTGTAATCAGTGAATTGAAATTGTTTTCCCTTTGATTGTCTGAGCCCTTGACTGACAGTATCATTCTTGGAGTCCCCAATTCAGACAAATCACATAGCAGATTTTATAATTTTCTGCTGTATCAGGCAAATCTATATATCCACTGGACAGGATTTAATATATTTTTTGCCTCCTGAGCTAGATATCCACCTTAAGAGTGCACTTAAGTTTTTGCTTCATGGGAGAGGAAATAGATACATATTTGTATATATGTATGCACACAGAAATAGACAGTGGAAGCTATATACTTACTTTTTCATTTCCCTCATTCTTGTGCTGAAATGTGATGATTGCTACCAGAAATGAAATATCTGCTTTTACTTTTAGTTTCAAGTTCTTTGAATTATGCTAGGGCATGCATCTGCTCCTTGGACCTGGCCAAAGCAATAGAGTGGTGAAGTTGACCCAGTTGCTTCAATGATGTCTGTACGATAACTGAATGAAGAATAAGTGTTGTGTGAAGTTTAAAAATAGGGCTTTCCTCAGTTTTCATGGTGTTGCATGTAGTTCATGTTATAAACTACTGCAAGGGTATTTTCTTTGTAACAGGCAGATAAAATCCTTCTATGCTTCATTTGTATTTAGATGACACTTCCATAACTGTTCAGACTAGGAATTTCTCTTTGTTTAGACTACCTGTATTGTTTATGGATAAGTGTGGTAAGCCCATGTCATTCACATATGTAGGTGGGTGTCAATATTAACATTCCTGTGCAGAAAGATCCTAGAGTTAGATAGTGCTGTATTTCCATTTTTGAAGCTCAGAGCTTCTGTAAGATTCTTCCAGTTCCCAGAAGTATTCAGAAGCTGAAAGGAGATGAAATTATATACATTCTCCATTCTGACAGATGGAACATGTGTTGTTCTGAATCCCATCATTGTTGTTTCTGATCACACACACTCAGTGACAATCAATTATTGTATATTGGTCTGCATAGTGTCATCTCAGAGTCTGGCCAACCTGTTAATCTCATTTGAAGGTTGTTGGACAGCATTAAAAAAGAAAGTGAATTGCAAATGTCTTCAGAATTTTGTAGTCTCACCATCATCTTTTCCTTTTGCCAGGTGCATCGTTCTGACTTTGAAATCTGTATGTGATACCTTGGGAAAGATATGGTAGCATTTCCATGTTAATAAACAACTCCAGGCTTCCTGATGATCTCACCTAAGATTCACATAGCAACTCTTTTTGTCATTTGCTTTCACACTTGTGGATGCTCCAATATCCCTGTCCTTTGGCAGTGAGATTGCTAAATGGCTTGTTTTGTCTCTATCCAACAGTCAGGAGCAGCTCTTTTCAAGGATTCTGCCTTAATCCTACATCTCATGGGCATTCACTTCTCTGCTTACCAGCATTGCTTTTTACATGAAAAACAGCAAAGAAATATGGGGAGGTACAAACTTTTAACAACAGAACCATGTTATGCTATCCTTCCTAAATATAATCTTTTCATAGCCACATCAAAGTTTCTTTCAAAGGTGGTCTTTGACTTCTTCTTGAATTGGGTTATCCATTTGAAAATATTTTTCTTGAAATCACATACTTGCCAAGATGTGGAAAGACTTTACTTAATAGGCATCCATAGGGTTCTTTCCGTTTGCATGGAAGAACAAAACAGTTTCAAACATTTCAAAGCCTCTTTGTTGCTTATGTAAAAGGGAATGAGGGGTCCAGCCCTCTGAATTCCTGACGGAATCTCATTTTGCATCTCTGCTGGCAACAAACTAGCCCATGTAATTTCTGCAGTTGAGTTCACATTCTGCTCTTCATGCACTTCCACTGGAGTGTTTTGTTGGGTATTTTTTTTACAATATCTACATTTTAGATCTTTGCAGAGTTGAAGCAAAGTCAGTGCTCTGACTCTCGTTCATCCTGCATTAAGCTGGGTCACAAGAGCCAGAGGTGGTGTCACTCCCTCCAGAGTGACATTTTCGCTGTTGGCCATGCAACATTGTAAGTCTCCAGTATTCAGAATACTTGCCAGTACCCAAAGAAAATGGAGTGTTGTACATCTCTGAGGTAGTTACAGTAAAAACACGGCTTGTTTTACACTGATATACCCCACGGGGTACATCCAAACTGAGAGTTGGTGATTTGCCTGGCTTTCTGTGGGCCAGTTTGAATAATACAGGTAAGTCAGCAAGGAACATCTCCTCTTTAGGACAAGCAAAGCAGTGAGTGCCACACACAAACTAGAGAACTTGTCATTTGCTGTTTCTGGGCTCAAGCTATCTAATTAGCAAGTCACAGTTTGCAGTCACCTTTCTCATCTCACGTGGCTACATCCTCTTGACCTGAGCACAAATGAACACTTGTGTTTGTCCCCCTCATCTATTGCTCATCTGTTGTTTGTCCTTTCTGTAGAAACAGCCCAGGCTGGTGATTTCAGGACCAGCCTGCACTGATAACAAGTTTAAATGTAGTCTGTAAGTATTGTTTAACTCCAGAAAAAGTATTTTAAATTCTCTAGAAGCCCCTTATAGAAGTGTGATTATTATGTCTAAAATACTTAAATTCATAGAATTCTCTCCAGCACAGACAAGGAGGACCAGCTGTAGCATTTTCTTTGTGCATGTGTGCATCATTAGGGAATTTACTGGGATTTCCACATTCTAAGGCCTCTCAACATCCATCAGGTTGTTTTAAAATTTCTATTCACCTGAGATGAATTTCATGCTGTGACCACAAGGTGAAAGTTTTTGAACAGCTGTGTTAATTTTGGCCCCATGTGAAATGAAGCCAACTTTTCCTTGCTACAGGAAATTGCCAAATAAAATAATGGAGAGGAAATGAACTACTCTTTGAGTTTCTAGGACAATATTCTGAAGAAACATAGTAATTCCAAACAAAAAGTGTTTTTTAAAAAACATCCCTCTAGATGTAAGTTGATATTCTTTGTTTATATCCCATAGGGCAATCTTAGTAGCAAGCTGACTCCTCACTTGAAGAAAATATATTGAATAATACAATAAAATCTCTTTCAGCTAGAGGTCAGAGAAAGAGCAAAAGCAATCAGATGGTTTTAAGAGATTTGGATCACTACTGTGATCAAAACCATAAAACTTCTGCAATTTCTCTGTGAGGAAAGTATTTTGTTGTGGGGACATTCTTTAGCCTTCTGTTTTGTTTTGCTTCAAGATTGTTAAGGTTTTGGTACTTAAAATAGTGTAATATATTAAAATCACTGCAACCTTTCATATATCAAATAGTCTATAATTTAGAAATATATTACACTTTTCACTGCATTTTGACACCTCCACATGTATCTTGTGGGAAAATAAATGCTAATTGTTCACTTGTTGCTATTATATTTATTCTGTTGAGCAATGTACATTTCCAAATGTGTGGATGTACCAGTTTACAAGTGTGAAATGTTAAATTGTATTTCTCAGCTTTCAACAACATAGGTTTTTCAAAGCTTGTCAGTGTTCAGCTGCTATCAGTGAAAATGCCTCAATTCTTACATTTTTGTTGAATGCAGGTAGAATTTGAATCTTGAAATACCATGAGATCTAATCTTTCTAAATAGAATTCTGATTCCTTTTCCATCCTCTTTGGTGATCTCACTGTGACTTTAATCATACCTATGTAACATTATGGGCTCAGAAGACTAGAACAGACCCTGTTTGGGGTGATCTGGTATTTTCTCTGGCCCAAAATAAAAATTAAGTGCCCTTACATCTTTATCAACACATCACATATTTATTTATTTATTTATTTATTTATTTCTAATTAAAAAGCTAAGCATGCTTCTGAAATTCTTTCTTTTTCATACTCTTGTAAACTTTACAGCTGATCTGAATCTTTCTTACTTCATCTTAATCTCATTGTTTAGCACCTTTTACTTTCACAGTCTTCCTTCCACTGGACTAAAGCCACTTTGGGCTTTTCCTGTAGTCTTTTTTATTCAGGTCACTCACTGGACTTGGTTGAACTTCTATGGCCTCTTTCTACCACTATTTTGAAATACAAGACATAAAACTATCCAACTTCTGTGACTTGAGGCCATCCTCATCCTGAGTAAAATGAGCGAATTGTTTCCTATCTGGAATTTTCATCCTATTCATATATTCCTGTGCAATTTTTGGTGTAGTTCAGAAATGTGGTGGTTTTGCAGCTGCATGACATTGATTCATGCTCACCTTTTAAAATATTATAAACCCCCTAGACCGTGTTCTGTAGTTGTTGCCTGGACAGCTGTTCTCCTTTCTGTATTTGTGTTGAGTAGACTTTTCTATATGAATCTGTGTATTTTTGCCTGGTAAATAGCATTCTGTTTTTTCAGACCATTTCTTTGCTTTGTCAAGATTATTTTGAGCCTTTATCATCCTTCCAACTTTGTTTTGTCTGCAGATTTAATGAATCCTCCATTTTATCATCTAGATTTCGTATTTGGAGATATGAAAATATCAAATGATACTGGACCCAGCACAACACCCTGAAAAACTGTATTTGATATATCTTTCCCCAACCACTGTAAGCCATCAATAAGTGCTGTTTTCAGGTGGTTTTTTTTTCTCTCCAGTTTCACCCCCAGCATATATTATTGTATTCAAGATGTTATTTCTCTAGCTTGTTGGAAACTGAGATGGTATTGGAACTTAATGAAAATCAGGATATAACCCTAAGTATTTCTTCTCCATTCTAGCATCTCATGTGCTAGAGGCAATCAGAGTTTTTGAGAGGTGCTAATTCTAGAGAAATACTGCTGTCTTCTGTTATTTCTGTAATTTCTTCCAGGTTTGTTACTTGTTCCTGTATTTTTCCAGGAGCTGAAGTTGAGCTGACTGGTACAAAGTACCTCTGTGAGGTCCTGGAGTGGAACAGGAGGTTCCCTGTGAGCTGCCTGGCCCAGAGTTTCCATGCCAGTGTGCTTTGTGAGGTTGTACATGGATCAGAAAGAAGCCAAGACCTGATGGGTGCTTTGGGGAGCTGTTTCCAGGGGGGCACCTGTGCCTGAAAACTTTAGTTCTTAGTGGTTCAACCACATTGTTCAGTGGTCAATAAACAACTTTTTATATGGATTTGTGTCTTAGGGGTGTTCTTCAGTGTAGCAAAGGTTGTCCTGCTTCTCCCTCTCCTCTTCCCTGGTGCCACCTCTTCCAAGCAATGCCTGCAGTACTGCAACTGTCCAATTTTCAGCTTTTGGGTATTGAGTGCATCATCTGATGGTTTTGGAAGCAGTGTGTACTGATCTGACCTTACCTTGCCTTGCCTGTCTTGCCAGAATGTTCATGCTGATAGTTCAGGCTTAGGTCCTGCTGCATCTTCCTGTCAGTGAGGCACTAATTGCCTTATTTATGTGGTCATTCTTTAAAAATACTGTTATAAATTCCTTTAGCCTTTCACCTACCCTGGGTGAAATGGGCTGAAAGGACCTGCAGTTAATGTCTATGGTTAGATAGACATGTCTATGGTATGATAGATAATGTCTGTGGTTTGACTGGAGAAACTTTATTGCCCTAGCTTTAAAAAGGCAAGTAAATGGTTTGAGAATCATTAATCAGGGTTAAGGTTCCATCAGGCAGCATCTGAGGCCATTAACTGCAGTTCTGTGCATACCTTTGAAACCCAGGAGGTGCAGAAGCAGTGCATGTTTCAGCGTGCATTGGACCTGCTCTGTAGCTGGGTTATGCTCAGCTTTAACCAGGAACTCTGACGTGCTGTCCTTCAAGTTGATGTGGAGAGCCGTAAGGAGCACAGCACAAAAAATAAAAAGCAGCAGGCTGTGTCCTTGCTAAGGAAGGCACCGTGGTTTAGGGTAGGATTGGTGACCGCCGTTGGCTGCGTGCAGACCCAGTGCTTGGCTCCTTCATCAGCTCTGCGCAAATGTTAGCACAGGTTCTTGTCCTAGGCGTCTGCAGAGAGCTGGAGCCAGCTCTCCTGTGCCGGGCAGCTGCTGGCTGCCTCCATGTCCCTTAGCAGAGGTGGTATCCCCTGTTCCGCTCCACGCGGGAGGGAAGGGTCCGTGGCTGCCTCAGGTCCAGAGGAGCCTTGCGGTGTGCGGCGGCAGGAGCTGTGGCAGCCTGCTGTAGATAATGCTCGGCTCTGTCAGTAGAGCTGTCGTTGGCACCCCGAGTGGCACGTGCGGCTCATAAAGCAAATGAGAGAATCCACTTGCGGGATGCAGCGAGCCACATGAAAGGAGCCATTTGCTGAGTCATCTGTAGCGAGGCAGCGTGAGAGGGCAGCCTAACCCAGCCGCAGTTACTCTGAGTTCTCTTGCTAGCCCTAGAGGGCAGAGTTAAATTTATAGGGTGGGGTTAGTATGTGCTGTAAATGTTCCTCCTTTAAATGTGTTTCTCATTTGAAATATAAATATTAAAGTCCTACTGAAGTTTGAGTGCATTTGCCATTCAAGAAAGGGATACTAGGCAGTGCTGTTTAAATCTTAATTTAGTTCAGTGTCTGGGCAATGGGTTAATCTTTTCTCAGAAGCTATTTATCTGAAAACTTGCTCTGGTGTGAATATGTTTCTTTCTAATTTAGTGTTAGATCTTTAGTCTCTCATTTTAAGAATTAACCATGTTGAAATAGCATTTGTACCAGATAAATTGGACATATTGGATTATCATATCAAAATAAACATGTTTAAAAGTTTCTTCAGTAAGTAATTGCATTGAAAACAATAAATGAAACAAAGTGTGTAATACATACACTGCTCCTAAGTTTTCCTTTTCCTTCATTTTTTTCTTTCTGTAACAACATTAATACTTAAATTGTCCCAATTAGGCTTTAAAATTTATGCTTTCGCTAGTAAAATCTGACTAGTCTGGCTTCCCTTCATTTTGCTGCTTAATAACTGTCTCCAGACAAGTTTTGCTAAGCCAGTGTTAACAGACAAGCATATTATTTTAGCAACCAGAGCTTTGAAGTTGCAAAGTATTAATAAGGGAAATAAAAAAATTGTGGACAGATGCAAAAGATGCAGTAGTTAGTGACTTTTGTCAGCCAAAGAATTTCTTTTGTCTCTGAGGTTGGAGCAAGTTTTTGGTTGTGTTGTTTTGGTTTTATTTATCTTCCCTTTTTGATCCCTGTTGAGAGGATCTTCATGTTTGAAATTTCAAATTTTCCAATTTTTATGTTTTATGCATGTCTGTGTTTGCTTATGCTGCTCTTTCTTCCCTTTTGCTTCCACATTTTCTTTTGGTCTGGCAAATTTGAACTTGCTTCAGCTTGGGACAGCTGGGGCAAAATGAATCCCCATGAACAAAATTATAACAAGAAGAGCAAAGTCTGTGAATGATCCTTTGCTGTTTCCTGAGTCGTTCCAGTGTCATTAATCAGCGCTGGTGCTGTGGAGGCTTGTGGTGTGTTATGTCGCCAGCACAGCGGCTTCTCCGTCCCTTTCCCCCACCCCCCGCGTGCCTACACAGTGGGGAAAACTAGAGAGGGAAGCCATCAATCTTCCCTGTCCTGCATGTCAGCAGTGATTCTCCTGTCGACTTCCTGCTCTCTCCGTCGTGCCCACCACCTGTGTTTAGAATTAGCTCTGATGCTGCAGATCTCACTTGGCTCTTCACCTGTTCTGCCCCGAGTAAATGGCTGTTAAAATAAAGCAGAGCAGCTAAATGCTATAGCATGTGAATAGTAACCACCGCTGTGGCTTGGGGGGTGATGTCTGTTGCAGCTGCTCTTGTAATAATCTCTTATTTTTCTGTAACATTGTGGGGTTTGGGTCTAAAATCTCTTGCTTTTGTTTCAGCCCAGGGTGAGATTATGAGTCAGTCTTTTTATTATTTAGAAATTAAAATATTTATAAGATATATAATAGATGGAGACATAAGCCTATCTTTCATCTGTTAGGCTGCTGGGATAAAGTCATGAACAAAGTCCAAAGAAACTAGCTAGTCCAAAGCTTTGTCCTTACCTTCAATCACTCCAAGGATATAAATAGCAAAGGCCTCCTTGGAATTTGATTTTGAAGATGTGTCAGTCTCCCCCATGACTGACACAGATTGAGAAGCTGACAGGCACCGCCTCTGTACTTCTAGGGCAGGATTAATGTGATCGTTTAATGGTTTGTGGTGTTAAACAATAGGTCTTAACTGGACTCTAACCAGCCACATTTTTATGTGTACTTTTATGGAATTTTATAACATGCCTATGGCAAGATAAAAGGAGAAAACAGTCTGAGAATTGTTTGTCTACTGGCAGCTCTCTCCTACCTCCTTGAATGGGTGCTACATTTCTCTGTTTTTAAAATCCAAAAGAGATGAAAGCATAGGCATAAAGTTACCTTATAATTGTAGCTTGTCTGCTGTCATCTCAAGTGTATGATGGCAATGTTTATGTGGAGTTGTAAAGATGAGAGATTCTGAAAACTTAAGTCTTGTGAATGCTTTTACTTGATTTTATTTCTGTAACTCTTTATAAAAGGGGAACTGTTTTATGACTGATTTTACTACGTATTTGAGATGTTTTTCCTTGACTGTACCAGGCAAACACATGTATTCAACAGGTAAATAAATTCTTGTGTTCAGCAGCCACAGAATTCATAAAGCTTAACATGAATTGTATAGTCAGGATACCAGGAATTGGGTATAACATGAGACGCTTGGATCTGCTTGGATCCTTTCCTTTACCAGTTTTGGTGTGTCTTCCAGTTCTGGCACATCTGTCTCATGAGAGGGAATGATTGTGGTTTTGACAGCTGAATTGAGGTCTTGACAGTAGTAGCTCTCCCTCCGTACAGAGAAAAGTCTGCTTTGGTCCAAGAGAGCAAAACTGAATATTTGCAAGCTGTCATCTATCCTGATTTACATTGAAAATAGATATGGCCGTGCTACAGGATGACAGGACCAGACTTCAGCTATCCTCTGAGATAAGGATGTAATGCTTATTCCTGATTATTTGAGAGCATTTGGATGTTGATATTTTTTCAGTATAAGGAGTGGCAGTAGTTTATCTCATGACAAAAGTGAGGTTAGGTGAGAGAACACCTGAATCTTAATGGGTTTGGGGCCAAGCTTCATTCAGCAACGCAGCTGAGAAATACACTGTGGTGTTTAGAATTGCCATGCAGTGGTCTTTTAGAAACAAAACTTATAGTAAATGCTAAGTCATCTGTCAGATACTGCACTCTTAGCAGGCATGAGGATTAACGTGCAGCACCACTGGTGTAGGTGCACACACCACACAGAGTTAAACATGCAAACAGCAGGCTCACACTGTGCTTACTACAGATGTCTGAATGAGTGAGTGCCTGTGGGCTGGAGCTGCATGTCTTGTGGCTTTCACTCTGCTCCATTGGGAAGTCTTCACTCCTTTTGTTTTTATCCTTTTCCAGCTCCAGTACTTTGGAGCACACAGCTCCCATCCCCTGACCTAGCAGCTCCATTGAAGTGCATTCCAGCCCCATGATTTCATGGTACCAGGCAGGAGTCCCCTGCCACGCTGCTATGCTGCCCGCTGCTTCTCACGGAGTGAACAAACAGGGAACATAAACTCTCTCCAAAGGAGCAATGTTCTCTGTATATTTTTAGTGCAAGAAATCCAAGATTCATTTGAGGGTGTTTTGTGTGGGCTTTTTTTAATATAGACTTCTGCTAACACAATGGAATATTTCATGCCACCCTGTTTGCTGTAACTTCTCGTGCTTTATGTTGTTAAATGGAATCAAAGGAGTTAAAGATGAAAGACTTCTAGTCAAATGGTCCCTCAGCTGGGAGCCAGTATAGGTTTGTTCTTTGTAATGGATTTGCTAATGCTTTACTCAGGTTCAGCCTAGCTCAGTTTTCATTATTGGATTTACTTATTTCTGTGAAATCTTTACTTCAGGTTAAGTAATTGCTGAGCTTAGACTGGATATAATACTGCTACTGTTTTTTTCTAATGTTTGTTTACCATTAAAGATGTCATGCTTGCCTTCACAGGTATTCTCTTTAATGGATACAGTGCTTGATTCTTTCTTTATATGAAACTGTGTGCATTTGACATTGTAAATTGTGTGTTTTCTTTTCAACATGTAGTGTGTCACCAGATGCTAGCTTATGTAGTATTACAACAAACCTACCTCTCATTAGCTCATTGTTAGCCTTTGAATATTTGGAGTTAGTACAGTATTTGAACATACAGTTTATGCTGAGACACTGATGTCTTGTATTTTCTTGGTGAAAGACATTCTCAATCTGCCTGTTTAAATGTCACTATTGCATTTTTATGTATTGAGTTTATTGTACTCACATTAAGGGACACAGTTTTGCCAATACATCCAATATGTTCATAGTAACATTATCTACAGACTGGACAGTGGTCCAAGAAGTTGAAAAGGCACATAATGAACATGTTATGGGAAACATACAAAGCCAGGGCTGCAGCTGCAAGGGAATGGAGTCTGCCTGACTTGGGGGCCAACAAAGTTTCTAGACAGAACTGTTCTCCACAGACTCATTGTGTCAGCAATTTTTGGGTCAAGGTCAGGAGCTGATCTGTGCTGACTGTGCAGAAATTCCTGTACCCTGGTATAACACACAGGTACCCCAGGGGGTAAAGCTGTTCCTGCACTGAAGTAGCATCAGCTTCAGGGTCCTGGGGAAAAGAAGCAGTAACATCAGGAGACATGTTGGGTGATGCTGTCTTTTACTAGACTGAAATCAGAATATGTGCAAGTTCCTGCACTGTGGTTTAACTTGGTCATCCTAACATGCTTTAATTGATGTGGGTCCATATGGATCTCTGGCACATGATAAAATTTCTTAGCTTTTCTAGCTGCATGTAGAAAACATATTTTATATAGAGTCACTGGAGTCAAGGCAGTAATTGCTTAATTAGTAGTAATAATAATAACCTTAGCATGGCATTCTCTGTGCCTTCTTACTGTCTTGATACACAGTAAGAGCTATATATCAAGTGCTGTATGTAAGAGCTCTTTGGGTAAGCAAGGGGTGTAAAGCACAAGTGGAGGAAGAAAAGAATACAGGAGGGATGAAATTGTCTGCTAAGAAAATGGAGAGTAGGGCTGTAAGAAGTATGGTCTGTGAAGAAGAGTTGTTAAACAGGCATATAAATGGGCACCAGAAAGCAAGCAGCACTGTGGGGAGAAGTAATTGTGGGAAGGAGCATCAGGATTTGAACTTAGTGAGGGGAGACATGGACATGAAAAAAAGGTTATGTGGTCTGACAACCAAGCAACTGTTTAGGGATCCCAACAGGGGTAGAACACCATGGTAGTGGTCAACTATTTCCTTCCTGACTTCTTATTGTCTTGGTTAAGAAACATAGGAAGCAAAAGACAAATGGCTGTAAAGTACCTGCTGCATTGCCTAGCAGCTGCTCTAGGCCTGTAGGAGTAGAAGTACAGCTCTGACAGCTAGTGAATCCCAAGCTTCTATAAGACTTCATCTAATTTATATGCGTTGGAATGTTGAATGCCTCCTTCTGTAGGAGAGAACCTGGCCCTTCTCAGTGTTAACAGGAAGCTGGCTGCAGTCCTGGGCCAGGTAGTAGCTTAGTGCGAGGTGAATGGACTCTGTGAGTGGTCAGAAATGCTCTGATGTAGGTTCCTAGGAAAACGAGGAATCAAATGCTGAGTGAGAGATTGAGTATCATAACTCCAAAAAGAGAATTTTTCAGCAAATTTAGAAAGAAATAGTCTAGGCTTTTCTGAACGATAGATCATGCTTAAAAGTAAAAAAAATCCTATTCCACTTGGAAACACTTTCTCAATAATTTTTCTCAAATGTGAGTCAAAATGAATTAAGTCAATTTGAAGTCCCTTTTTTATAGTTAAAAATAATTGTACTTGGCCTTGACTTTTACTGCCATTTTGTGTGGTTTAATAGTTGTATGACTTTTTTTTTCTCCCATACACATTTGTAAGAGATTCACAGAAAAGAAAACAGACTACATCAGTAAATAAATTCTTCCTGCTAAGTTATAGATTTTGCTCATAAAAGTTAGCAGGGAAAAAATTGTGCAGCCACAGGCATAATGAAGTTGATGATCCTGCCACACAACTGAGTCTGAGAATTTGTACTGTACAGCTTGCTGTGCTGGGGGGACCCTCATTTATAAGTTGAGTGGTCTTGCATGCTCTTACAACTTGGCATGTAACAAGCATTTTCACATAAAACATTGCTGAGCTACTTCTGAATATGGTGGAATTCTTTGGGAAGCTCAGGGAGGCAATTGATCATATGCTGACAGCTCAGGGCTCTGAGAAAATGGTCAGATGGAGGGCTGGGATGCAGGAAAACAAACTTTCTAAGATGGTAACTGTCACTTAGCCAAGCTATACATGTTTCAAACTTTTTAATCTTTGCTCACAACCTCAGCTTCTTAGTCTTTTTTTGTTTTTGCAGTTTCTCTGTGAACTCTTTTCCAATGTTGACATTTTACTGGTCCTGATGCATGGACAGAATTCCAGGTGTGATCTTGAGCTATAGCCGTATTTCTTTATAGAGCTCTTCTAGAAATTCTGTTGCTGCCAAAATGGGAAGTTTCAGAACTTTGATGATCTCTTTCATTATTCCTTGACCTTTGGGTCAAGAAGTAGGTTTCTTTCAGGAACTACTCAAAATGTTCTTTGCAGCTAGAAAAATAAGACTTCAACGTTCATGGGAGTTAAGATGGCAATCTGCTGGGACATTGCATGAGTTTACAACAAAAATATTTGAATTTCTCTAAACTGTGACCCTAAGTTTCTATATCAGAGTGGATATAGAAACTGAAGTGTGGATATAGAAAATAAAGAGAAACATACAGCTTCAGTGCAAAAGAAGATGAAAGAATCTACCACTTGTTTTCTGAGACCAACTTTTTGCTGATCTTGTTTACAGCTGTATTTTTTTGCATATGCAAAGTCTGACAGCTTAAAATTATGTTAGTTGTCAGATGCTCTGCTGTAAGTTAGAGTATTTTAACTGACTTGCTGCAATTATTGGTTCTAAGGCCCTTTATACGTTAATACACTGACATGAGGGGAGAAGAGGCAGGCATAAATGAGACTTTTAAAATTACTTTAAAATATAAAATAATCTGTCAAAAAAAAAAAAAAAAAAAAAAGAGCGTGTGTTCATTTTGCCAATGCTTTGTCACAGAATGTGGTTGTGGATCGGATTTTCTCCGGTATCCAGCCAACTGGGACCCCTCATCTGGGTAACTACCTTGGAGCCATTCAGAACTGGGTGAATCTGCAGGAAAAGTGCAGCTCCGTGCTCTATAGCATTATGGACATGCACTCTCTCACCATGCCCAAGGAGCCAGCTGTCCTGCGCCAGAACATCCTGGACACCACTGCTGCCATCCTTGCCTGTGGGATTGACCCAAAGAAGTGTTTCCTATTCCGGCAGTCACTGGTGAGTGCTCCTGTTGTGTTGGATTTGGATCTGATTAAGTGGCTTTCCATACATTTTAATGAATGAGTGTAGCATTTCTGAACTCCTTTATCATGTTTGTGTTGGTGGTCCTAGAAAATGTTAGCACTGTTGGATTTTAAACTCATCCCTTGCTGCAGTTTTGAAATTTTGAAGGCTGCAACCATGACTGAGAAGCCCATCTAGGAATAAAAGTACACTTTAAATTTCTGAAGCAGAGCTAGGAGTTTATGCAGGCTATGAGTAAAATACTTCAAAGACCTCTTAGAAGACCACTAATTTGTCTCAGTACGTCTTACTTTAATCACAAAAGGTTAATTCATAAATGCGTCACCACGGCCTGTGTAACCATAAAGGTAAGGAAAACATGTTTCTATGCTTTTGTATCAGCTCTTGCCACTTTTCTGCCGGCTTCAGTTTGGCAGATTAGTAATCACAAAGTAACAGGTAATTAACATGGTAAGTTTTGTATCAGTTCCACCCTGTGATCATCGAGGGGTTACCTCTTCTCTGGGACTTATTTTCCCTTGTTTGCCATAACGTCCTTTTCATGTGCACACTTTTCCATCTGATCTGGTTGTTTGTGTGTAAACCAGGTGCTTCTCTTGACTACCCCAAGGGGTACTGGGCTTACCTTCCCACTTGGCATATAGCTACCACATGTTATATTTTCCTGGAACACAACGTAGTTTCTTGCTCAATTAATTTTCTGTTACAGACTCTAAACTGGCAAACTTCTGTAATTTCCACAGACACAGATGTGTCACAGCTTCTTCTCTTGTGAAGACACCCATAAGTGGGTGTCCACCTTGCAACAGAGCTGCAAAGGTGACGGTCACACAGAATCTGAATTTTATAGGTGCAAACTGAAATGGTGTTGCATTCTTCCCTTCAACTCAATTCTTTACAGGCAGAGTTTTCTGGGGTTGTTAAACTGCAAATGGCAATCATAGCTCTATATCCCTGGTGAATAATGAATTGATGAAGACAGTTATACTTCCTGCTTCATTTTTCCTCTGTATTAAAAAACTAGTCTAAATAGATGAGCTCAGAATTCTAGTGGAAATAAGTTTAAATTCACCTCTTTTTTTTTCAAATCTGTTTATCATTTTAAATATGTAACCAGCTTGGGTTTTAATTTCTGTCTACTCTGACTTGTCAGCCTCAAAATGAGGAAGTCATTAGCTGGAGTAATCACAAGGTGGGTTACAAGCCAATGATGCAGTAAAACCCAGTGTAGAGGGGTTTTTCTCTTGTTTTCAAGCAACTGAACAATTTGATTGTTACAACACAGGATCAGTGACTAGATATACAGGACTCTTCAGCATGAAGAATAAATGCTTTGCAGGTTATGGTTAGAGGGGAATAAAGTGAAGATTTATAAAACTGCAAGTGATATGGAGAAATTGTTTTATCCACTGAAGAATGTGAACTGACAAATATCAAAACAAGTTAACACCTGGAAGATTCAACACAAGCATAACGATGCTGCATTGCACAAAATCCACAATTGGGCTACAAAACCCCTTGACGCAGGATACAGTGCATGCTGAAATTTATATGAATTCAGAAAGGGACTCAACAAATTAATCTGAAAATTTGCTTTGGGACTGTTACGTATCTGAGTAGTCACCTCTACAGAAAGTGGTGAAACCACACAGATGGGAAAGTATCCATGCTTTTCTGCATTTACATTCTTGTTTTTTTTCATTGGTTGCTGTCAGAGGTGGATATTTGATCTGGTCCAGTGTTGCTTTTCTTATCCTCCTACTGGTCTGAAAGCTAAACTAGTGCTATTCTAGGTCTTGCTAAAACCAACACTCAGGCTCCCCTTGAAGCCAGCAGATTATCAGTGAGGATCTTACATTGCACTCAGCCACAGAAAGTATGTTATATCTTTCACAATATAATAGTGCAGAGATTGAATCTTTGAACCCCCAAAGAGAAAGTGTCAGATTCAGGAAATGTACAGTACCAATACAGTCAAAAACCATTGAAAACCTCAGATAGCTAAACTTGAACATATTCAGCTTTACCAAACGAAAGTTTCCACCAAATGCAATTCTGGTTTTCCTTATGATGATTATGCTGGCTTCAGTTAAATAGACTGCCTTTCTACCTTAATTTTTCTGTGTTCTTATCTGTCCAAATCTAATGGTCATTGTTCTTATTAAATCTAAGCCATTAGATTAAATGTTTGAGCCTTGTCTGGTGTCTTGAATGTTATTCTTACCAATACTTACCACACAAGTATCCATACAACTTTCAGAAGTGGCTGATTCTAGCATATTTTTGAAAGCTCATTGTTACAGAATCAGAAGGCATTTTTACATTGCAATCAGAAGAACTATTAAAGTTGTTTGTGAATATAGACTGTTTCAGCACTGGTTCTGGCTGAAGTGGTTTGTCAGCTTTCCCAAACCGAGGCAGTACAAGCTGTATGAAGTGGTCAGGTATACCCAGAGATGCACTATGATCTGTTACATTTACACAGGCAGCACCAGATGTTTCTCTGGAAGCAATTAAAAGGAGTATCTGTGTGTAGCTCTTGATGTGAGGAAAGGAGACAGGAACCTTGCTAATGTGATTATTGTTTTAGTATGATAATGAAATAGCACGTTATGGAATGTCATAATATCGAGATGATTGTTCCAAAAAATGAAGGTGTAAGATGGATTGCAGCTATTGCTAATCAAGAAAGTTTATTGCTTGATTTTGATTGGAAATTTCTCAGATTACACAGAAAAAAAAAAAAAAAAAAGGAGCTGGCCTCCTCTTCAGCCACTGTAGCAGTCTCCAAGGGTGGTCTAAAAAAGCCCCACTTTTGTTTACAAACATTTGGCTGAGGTGTAAAGCAAACTGATTGTATACTGAAATTGGGTGTGTACTTCCAGAGGTCAGCAGGAAAGCAGTGAAAATCCAGCCATAAATGGAGAACTGGATTAGGTGTTTAGTTATGGACAGAGTAGGTGTTTTCAATAGCAGATCAAACTGCTAAATGAGAGAATTCTCTGTAGCTTAGCATGCTGTTATTGTTGTATTTTGAGTTCTAGCTAGAAAATTACCAAATCTGTATATCACAGAAATATTTCTTTAATTACTCCTGTGGCATTTCTGTTCAAACAAACATCATGCAAAAAAATTGCTTTTTATGAACTTTAAGTTTTAATCTGTACCCTGATTCTGTAGCAGTAACGGCAGAATGAATTTCTTGCACTACAGAGGTGTGCTAGTAATGGTAAGCCCCACTAAAGAGTTGCTCATGCAGTCATTCATGTAAATGCTGTTGTGTCCTCTCACTTTCTCTGGATTACACTGGGCAAGAGTGGTCTAGAATTGCTGAAAAGGGTTTTGTTGAGGGTTTTTTGTTCTTTGTTTGTTTGTTTGGCTCACTCTTTCTGTATTTTGCTGCTTATGTTGCTTCTCTGGAATATGTTTGCCATATGTGACAAAAAATGTGCTTGGTTTCTCAAAAGGCCTGTGCCTTTTGGTAAAGATTTCACTTATTTTACTTAGGCTTTTTTTCAAATCTCTAATCCAGAGGTATCTGGAATACCTGCCTCCAGACTTTTCATACACTTTATTATCCTTTTCAATACAAGCAAGAGACAAAAGGCTGAGCAGTATAAATCACAGACTGCTGGGAGAAAGTGTGGTGAGAATAGCCTTTTGTGCTTATACCACATCCAAAAGGTGCTGTTATGGTAAGGATACAAGTGAAGTTGACTTGGAATCCCAGAACAGATTTCAGTGATGTCCTCACCTTTCAACTAAAATTAAATAAAAGTGATAGAAATTTTGCACAGGCAAATTTTTATTGTATTGTTTAGAGAGCATATGGCCTATGTTCTTATGTATTGGATATACAGCTAAATTACCTATAAATGGAAAGTGTTATTTGGATGAAAATTAGTTTTGTATGCTTCAGAATTTGCCATTTATAGATTATATTGTTTTAAAATATGTACAGACAGTAAGCTAAAGGCTGGCTGTATATTTTGTCTTAATACATTGCAGTTCAGCAAATACGTCCCACACTTACATTGCCATATTAAAACTTGAATTCCAGCCTAGAGAAGTAGTGGCTACAAAGGACAAGTGATGATAACTTGAAAATATTTAGAAGCAAGAAGGATGGCGATGAATAATTAGGGTAGTATTTGGAACCACATTGTCTGTGAAGGGTTATAAACAAGCACATTTAATTAGAATATCTAGAAAAACAATTGTGGTGTATGTTGGACAGTCAAATGGCCTCCCAGTGAGAGAAGCTCTTTCATTACAGCTTGTTTAATTATATTTTCTCAAGTAGGAAGTTATAGGAAAGTGACAGTTTTTTAGTAAAAATAAAAATAAATGAATATTTAGAAATAGTGCATTTTTATTTGGAGTACAGCTGCAAGATGTATGAAACCCTCTTAGAGAAAATAGTGTCAAGATATGCTTTAATTGGCTGCCTTTGCCTACCGGGCATAAAAAAGAAGTTATGGAATAATGACTTATACAACATATTGTGAAAGTATTAGAAGAAACGGAAAATATATTCCTTAGATTGTACCATAACTGATAAAAGCTGTAACAGTCATCTTTCATAAAACTTAGATCTTTTATTAAAACCAAAAAGGACTATGAGGGGGTAAATAAGGAAGACAGTATGCAATCTGCACACATGGCAAATTTATATGATATAACCCATTTTCTCTGATTCGTGGTGGGTACACTACACATTTCAGTTCTTACCCATAACCATCTTGTACCTCATCTGCTTCACAGTCAAAACAATATTAGAAACTGATTTTGCTTTTATGTGGTCTCAGGCTGTTCTTCCTGTCCACCTATCTATTGTAGTAGACACATGCTGAATGTCCCAAGAGAAACTAAAATTCCATCAGAGTTGATTCAGCAGGCCATGCTTGATACGCTGCATGAACACTTCTCTGAGGAGTCCTGTGCGTTTCTGGACAACATAATGTTCAGTTTCTGGGCGGAAAATTGCAGTTTTCATCCTTCTGGATAGGGTGATTTATTTTCTGAGTATAATCAGCTGCAGTATTCTTGCAGTGTGCAAGTAAATTGAAACAGTAACTCTGGGAGGTGGGAATTTGCAAATTTGTCTTAGCCTTAACTCCAAAAGCCAAAATACAACAATATAAATGTGTGCACTGATTCACTGCTGTTATTTTCCAGAAGTATCCATCTGCTTTGTTTTGTGGGCAGAGTTTGAATGGATTCACACTACCCCTTGTCCAATTTTCAGAGGGGCTGAAAAGCTTCCATTGCATCATAGCTTATAAATTCATTAAAGTACATTAATTTAGCACGGTCCATTGAAAACTTCCTGTCATAAGAGGAAGTATGTGGCTGTTTAATTTAGAAAATTATTCTGCTTCTCTCATTCCTCTGTTTTCTCTCTCATGGACTGGACTAGACATAACTAGAGCTCAGTGGGAAAGAAAGTCATGGTTCACTAGGATTTCTCTTTTTTTTTTTTTTTCTTTTTTCCCTTATTTACCTTCTTGACCTCATACTATTATGTAGCTGTTATATTTTCTGCTCTTCACCAGTCTTCTGGACACACCAAACTAATTATTCAAACAGTGTTGTGGGTTGTACTAGGAGAATGTTTCTGAAAATAAGTTAATTTCATAATGAATAAAGGAGAGGAAGGGGTGCTTTGGCAAATTACTGTGGTCTATTGGGCTTTATAACCAGTAAAGCTTGATTCCAGTAGGAATATTCTTGATCAGGTTCTTCAGAAAGGAGAGACAGATCTTATTTCTGTATGTTTTAGCCAAATATTAAAAAGGTTAGGTGACTAAATTGTTCCAAGGTAAAGGTGAAAGCTGTAGATACTGACACGTTTACTGACAATAGCTAGATAACCACCCCCCAATTCAATACGTTGCTTAACATGTTCTTTAAATCTGACATTGCTTTTGTAGCCATAAACTTGTTCTGCCCAATCAATTATTTGAATTTGGGATACTGTGGCAAATTTTCTGTCGTAAGAATACCTGCACTGTGTGCATTTGGTTCAAGAGTAGTCTGTTTTTCTCCCTTGTTTATGGCCTTTTTTTTTCTTTAGCTGTATAATACAGAGACTCATTGCTAAGTACATTGAACATATTGCCTGCAACCTTAGGCATTAATAAAACCTTACCTCTTATTCAAGAAAAATGTGAGCATCATTTGCTTTTAAAAAGGGCCTCTTGAATTTTGCAGCTCTTACTGGTACTTCTAGAAGAGACAAGAGTTCTAAAGGAAAAGGTTAATTTCTTTTTAAATGTAGGACTCTTTCTCTTCTTTGTTCCAATTTCTTTTAATACACAGCTATCCAAATTACCTCTTGACACTATGTTTGTACTCTACTCTATCAAAAGTGAATCTTTTAAATTTACTGCCCCTTTAAAATGCAGCCAATAATGAGGTTACACTGCTGAGGAAAAGCTGTTTCCACATGATAGATATGCAGCACATTTGCAGTGCCTTACAGAGAAGGGCTGTAGGTCGCAACTTGAGGAAGTCCATCTTGAAAGTAAAACACTGCATCTCTTTTTGCAGAAAGCCACTTCAGCTGCCAACACAAAACTTTGTATTATAACCTCAGAAAGCTGAGGCCCAGTGTTGCTGATTTGCTTGCTTTCAGATCTCTCTCCAGTATTCATGCCTCTCCCACTGTTCTTGAATCTCATGGCTTGTTGTCTTCCTCAGCTGTATGTCTCATCATAAAAAGTCATCTAGAATTATTTGGACTAAAAGTAGCTACTGGTTTTCCATCTATATGTCATTGGCTGTAGCCAGGGAATATCAGCAATTTGGTAAGGAATAGCTAGGATCAAGGACAAAAACGTAGATCTGCAGGAAGAAGCCCTGAGATTGTACTTTAGCATATAAAGCTCCAGAGATGATCCAAGTATAAATTGTGACCTGAGTTTAATAACTTCAAATGGCTGCACAAGTAAATAATGAAGAAGCTATTTGTCTTTAGAAAGGGCAGAGCAAGGCGCTCAGGTGAAGAAACAGAAATCTTGTGCCTTTTAGATAACTGCTTATTATCATTTGGAATTGATCACCTCCGTTAAATATGTGTGCTTAAAAAAAAATAAAAGGAATCTGGCTATGCAGCCTTGGCCTTGTCAGGCCACAAGGAAGGAATATAAGTAGTTTGCTCTGGAAATAACTCTTTGATTACTGATTAGTAAGCCAGGTTGTGGAGGATGCTTAATGCAATGGAGATTGAAGGAGGAAATGTGTCCCTGGTAATAGCATAGAGATGACCATCACAACCCTTTGAGAAATGTTGATGGTTTTTACAGACTTGTATGAGATTAGGAAAGAAAACTGTTGAAATGAGCAAGAGCACAGAGCAGGAAAAATGAGAGAAACTTGTATTTACTGAGAAGAGCAACAGGTAGGATTTGGGCTGTCTGAAAAGGGGAGATTGCTGTATGGATCTGGTTAAGATTTTTTGGAAATTTTTAAATAGGAAATAGTTGACTTTGTAAAGGGAAACAATAAATAGAGCACTTAAAAGAGTGTTATTCCTGGGAATATTTTCAGCAAGTCTGCAAGAAATATTTCCCAAGAAAATAATGTTTATACTGAAAACAGGCTATTAAATTTTTTTCAGGACACAAAAGTAGCTGAAGATGACCTGGAGGATTTAATTGATTAGATAGGTGATTTTCAGAATTACCAATGATTGTGCCATTCTTGGAGTTTGGTTTGACATACAGTTCAGGAACTGTCACTGTTTATGAGTTTTGTTAACTGGAGATGTAATTCTGGTTTTCTAACATTTGTATTATTTTTATTCTGATGTATTTGAGGGAGAGGGCATGCTGAGAGAAATTGTCTTCACTGGAAAAGAGTTACTTTTGTCATTATCTGTTCTCTTTTGAAAAATTGGGTATTTCCTGAAGTACAACGTAACTCTAGGCAGTAGTTTGTTGTCAAATTTTAAAATACAAAAGAAATTGAGTTCTTTACTGGTTAAAGTATACACAGAATAGCCTGAATTAATGGAGCTCTTCATACTTTTATTTCTTGAAATCCTAGTTAGATTATTGGATAACCTACTTAAAAAAATTAAAAAGAAAGCAGAACACCTCTCCAACAGTCCTACTCTTTTTAATGAAATTTGTGTGAAAAGTGATGCTTCTTTGACAAAGGTTTTCCTTGTGATGGCACAATAAACACTACCTAACACAATAGGAATCAACTGATAATTGTTTTGTAGATTTATGCAAATATGAGATGTCTCTTCTCTGTTTCCTTTCATTTTGCTGTTGAAAGCCAAATAGGCTGTAATTCTCACTTTTTTTTCCTTTTTTCTTTTTTCTTTTTTTTTTTTTTTTTTTTTTTTTTTTTTTTTTTTATGGCACAGTCAGCAGTCATGTCCTTCAGGGATTTTTACTGGGTTGCTGGGAGCAGTTCTAGTCACATATTCCTTCATGACTTGAAGAAGGTAGTGAAGAAGGCAGAAGGAAGTTCATGAGCAATGCTAAGTCCTTATGGGTAGCCAAATGCTATGCCAAGGAAAGGAGTTCCAAAAGAACTCATTAAACAGAGTGGACAAGTAAATACAGGTGGAAGAGCTTTAAGTAGTTTAAAACAACTGGGTAAAAGTGTTCTTAACCTTCTTCACACAATGCAGGAAAGGAAGTCCTGGAGTCATCATTGGCAGTTCTCTGAAATCATTGGCTCAGCACTAACAATTTTCAAAAAGCTCAATGATATGACATCATCACCACATCACCAGAAAGGGTACTATGAATAGACAGAAATGATATTTTGTTGCCATACAAAACTTTAGGGTGCCCATTGGGTAAAGTTTTAGAGTCTACATCTCCAGAATGAACTAATGAATTAGGTATGATACAAAGAAGAGGAATTCATGCAGCAGGGAATAGAGTAGCTGCCTTAGGAAGATAAAAATCAGAAGTCAGAGTTGCTTCAGTTTGAAGAGGAGAAGGCTGAGGCATATATGCAATCAAAGTTTACAAAATCGGAAAAAACACTGAATAAGCTGGATGTGGAATTGTTCACCAAATTGTGCAATATAAGAAATGTGGTATTCAAAACCAGTAAACAAACATGGATACATTAGTGGGTAAATTATTTCTGTACACATTAGGTTTAATCCTCTGGAGCTTGCTGCTCCATGGGGTTGGGAAGTGGGCAATATCAGCTGGTTCAAAAAGGGATTAGACACATTCCTGGGGAATCTGGATACATCACCAGGACTGGGCCAGGGATAATACCTTCTGATATTCCCTAGTGCAACAATTATGGATGGTGGAGAGGTAAGAGGGGAAGATACTGTAAGAAGCAGTAGTCTCATTTGTTTGCCCCAAGTGCTACTCCTGGATACAGAGCACCAGGCTGCATTGCCTTTGTTGTACAAGATCCAGTACAGTGTTATTTCTTACATTCTTGTGTTTTGGTTGTTTAAAGAAGGCATTTTCTTGCAGTTTTGAATGGACCTGGAGCAAGAAGCTGATGGAGTTTGTCTGGGGGAATGGCTTCTCCTGATTGTGATCCATGTGTATTGCTCAGTGAAAGAAAGAGTAGACTGAGCCTTTATTCTACTGGTGTCATACGCGTTGTCAGGTCTTCCAGTTTCTTTGTATCAAATTGGTGCAACCAATGTGATGGAATACTGTAGCCAAATGAGTAACATTTGAGCAGATGCACCATTACCAACCAAAGGCAGCAGTTACCTGCCCCTCTTGCCAAGTAAAACACAGTAGCTTAAACCCTGATTTAGTCTGACAAATGACTTGTGGTTTAAGCCTAGAACCTCCTGCTTCACACACCAATGTAGAGTCAGTTACTGCAATTTGGATGATGAATGCTGACTCATTAGCCGCCGGTACTGAATTTTATTCCAACTGAAATCCCTACCCTTTGGTATACTTTTACATATTTTGTCTCCATTTTATCAGGCTTTTTCTTCAGCATATTCAGCACTTTAGTCTTACTTAGAAAGGAACTGTGTGTTTGAAGATGGGAAATGAGCATAACTTGGTAGGACCCAGAACTGTGTGTTCAACCCAACAAATGCTGTTTAGATCACTTGGTGTTTTGGTAACTGATGTAATGTCAAATCCGCTGATCCAGTGAAGCACACGTGTAGTCTTGGCTGCGAAAACAGCATCTGACAGAGCTGAATCAATGACTGCAGAGCTTTTAAAGAGAGTTCTTGTCAACACACGTGCAACAGAGCACCATCTCCTCTCCATCCGTGACTAGAAGAAAGAAATGAGAAACCACTTTGAACCAGATGGTGATTCCTTCTAGATGAAATAGGAGTCTTGTGCTTAGTATTTTCCATGAAGTTCATTTCACTCCGGTATTTTGTTGCGCTTTGTCTTGGGCACAGAAGATTGCAGGTCAAATAAGCATGAGGGAATTAATAAAAACCCTGAATCTGTGGGAAAGGCAGAAAGAAGGGAAAGAGTCAACCTGAAATATTTCTAACCACTGAGCTGTGGTCTGGATGTTGGATACTTTTACACAATGGTGACCAAAGTAGCCCAATGAATGCTAGCTAGGAAATTACTACATTTGAAATGTGTCAACAAAGGAATTGTAATTAATAATCCAAGTAATTCTTAGTTGCTAACAAACACTTTTTAACTGCCTTCTGCCTGTGTTGTTATATCGTGTTGCAGGCATGAAGCTTTGAATATCTTTGAGACAGTTAACATGCTCTTAAAGACTCAAACCTGCCAATATTGCAAAGAGTGAATCAAGTATGCAAGCAAAGGAGTCTACATGTGTGTTCAACTCTGCTATTGCTAAAGCATTTTCTTTCTTGTTTAGAATATGAGTGGATAGGATCAAGAACCTTGCTATACTGCTTTAATATAGAGCATTCAATCCTGGCAGTGTCCAAAACTTTCCATTAGCTTGTCACTTGACCTTACTGAAAAAGTAATATACAGAAATAAATGGTTTTCTGGTCTTTGATGCAATTTATTCTTATTGACTTTGATAAAATATGCATATATAAGAAGATTTAAATAGATTCTGACTTCCTACTTTCAGGTTTCTGAGCATGCAGAACTTGCCTGGATTCTTGGATGCTTAACTAATGTGCCACGGCTGCTACGTTTGCCCCAGTGGAAGGTATGGACAGTTTAGTAAATTTAAAAGAAATTTATGTGAATTCAGTAGAAATGTAGTCCTGGAAATACTTGTCATCTATGAAGTACCAACTGTACTTTAGTTATTCTTGCTTTAGGTTTAAGCAATTCTGTAGTCCTGTGGTGGAAGGGAGAAAACATATCTCTCCAGGTTTGTTCCTCTTAGTGAACAGTTTCCTGCTGGAAGCTACAGAATTTTGGTTTAGGCAGACACTTGCAGAAAAACTGTACTAAATAAGAGGTTTGTTTACTGTTGTTCAACTGATTTTGCTAGAACATTCAGTGTTATTTCAATGCTTATTTAATAATGCAAATGTAATGCAAGATATTGCAGTGGAAATCTTGGACCTTGCTGATTAAGGAGTTCCATAAATAGCTTTTCTTTTTCCACTATAAAGAGTGGCTGCTCTGTAGATTTTATGGAAGAGTGTTGAAAAAAGGTATCTATTTGAAGAGGAGTATAGAAATTATAAATACTAAAAATATGCTGAGTGATATTGAATCTTAAATGTCTGCCTTTCCAAGTTGCAAATGTTCATCTTCCTAATCTCGGTGTTGCATTAGCATGACTGCATCAACAGAGTTCTTGCATTTAATTTCCCTGTATTTTATTTTGACATTTAGTAAGCAGAAAAAGAAAAAGACAGGAGAGAGAAGTATCTGAAAAAGGCAGAGAAAAAAAAACCCCCAACAGCTTAAGAGCAGTTTGGCTTGCAGAGTTCAGAGCAGTCTTAAATACCTCCAGATGTTTTCTTTTTTCCTGTTTTCCTTCTTAATTAAATAAAACCAGTAAAACTTAAATACAGCAACCAGTGTTAATGCATGGCATAGATTAAAGCAAACCTTTTCAAACCTGAGGTTCTAAAGTTAAGCTCTTAAATCCTGCTTTGACTGGATTGACTTTCCAGACCTACAGATAGGTGTTACAGGTGCTAGGCTTTGCAAATTACATTCCCTGAACCCTAGGCACTTAGAGATGTAGACAGAATATAGGAGCTGTTGGAGAATGTGAGATTAGTCTAAATATATTTGAACAGTCTTAATGAAATAATTCAGATTTCAAGGGGGTTAGTATATTTAACTATTGATAAAAGTAGAACATAGATATGCCAGCACTAAAACATAATTAGTGTTTTTAGCCTGACTGTCTTGATACTGGTGATGCATATCAGGGAGAAGTAGAGGACTTGAATGCATTAGGTGGATTGTGTGGACTGATGGAGACAACACTGGACTCTGCCTCTGTAGTTCTGGGTTCTCCCAGCTGTCACTGGCTCTCCTGATGACTGTGTGCGATCACTGTGTCTTGATCTCTAACACAGGTATTAATACCTTTTTGTATCTCCATTATGAAGTGTTTCAAAAATGTATTGCTGAAGACACTATTTAAGAAGTAGGATTTATGTGTAATATGGAAGTGTATACCAGAATATAGTCATAAGGAGTAGATTTTACATGACACGGTCTTCTGTAGAGCTATATTAAAAATTACTCAATTATTCAGCATTCTAAATAATTTTTTAAAAAGTGTGATTCTGCTCTGGTTTTCTTTTCCAAACAGATGAAGCGCGCCAGCCAGAATAGCGAAGGAACTGTTGGTTTGTTGACTTACCCTGTGCTTCAAGCAGCAGATATTTTGCTATACAAGTAAGAGGCAGAATGTGAGCCCATGGGCAATGTCTGTTCAGCTACATTGGAATGAGTTCTTGTCAGGTCAGCATGCTAACTTGTGGAGCAGGGGAGCTGGGTGTGATTGGATCAGAAGATTGGAAATGGATGACAGACTCTCAAGTGGCTTGTTGAAATCTAGCCTGGTTAAAAAGCTACTGACAGAGCAGTGAAGAGCAAAAGCTGGTCACATGAGAATAATTCTTTGGGAATGATAAAGACCGATATTTAATTATATGTATTACACGTTCACACAGATACTCTTTTTTTTAAGTAGTTATGCTTTATTTTATGCAGCGTGCTGTGGAGGTACCTAAACTGTCTGTATGTAGTATACCAATATTAGTGGGGGAAGCTGTGTAGGCCAGTTCATACTGGTGAAAAAGAGTAAGTTATTCACTGCAGCCTGCAGTACCTGGGCTGGTTCAGTTTTCTCAATGTCGTACTGTGTGCTGCAGTGGAAATAGCCCCTAGTGAGGGATTGGGGACTCAGCATGCCTAAGTCTGTAGCCTTACTGATAGAATTTTTAGTGCATGGTCATGACTGGTTTTATTTCATAATATGATTTAAACTGTCTCAGTCAGTAAATGTTAAAGACAGTGCACCATGTATGAATTATTTTTATGTTCAGAACATATGTACTTTGTGGCACTGTTCTGAAGGAAGTTGTGGGTATTGGTTGGGACAGAGAAGTAACACGGGTCTGAGGACAAGGAGATCAGGTCAGACTAACCAAGATTAACCAGTTGTGAATTCAGAAAAATGTATCTAGAGAAACTTCATGTTAATTGATCATAGTAGAGAAAAAATGAACTGTTAGAAGATCAAGAGATGGTATTTCTAATTTACCTAAATTTTAACTAAAAATAACAGGAAGCAAGCAAAAGTCAGAATTAATTTGAATATTATAATGATTTTATTTGAAGTGAGTCACATTTGATTGTCAAATATTTGAGTGATTTGAATGTCAAGTATTTAAGGGTGAAATTTAGACAACTTTATCAGAAATCACGTTGTTTTGCTTGAGCTCAACCATTTCTGTCTCTTCCATCTATAAAAAGATGAGGTGTTTCATCTTTCCTCAGTAAAGCCAGTGGTTTATTGGCTACTATCTGTATTAACAGCAGGCTATCCACACAGAGAAGTGAAAGAGAAACAATATCTCCTTGAAGAATTTGACTTAATATCTTTAATAAGAAATGTTTTAATATAAACAAAATAATAGAGGAACAAGAATTGGTGAGAAACGGAAACACAGGAAGGGAACAGCAGTCATGAAGTAGAATTTAGAGCTGGGGGAGAAACAGTATTAGCTCAGATGAACCAAGGATCAAAGAGACAGGAAAATGGGCAGAAGGTAAATACATGACAGAAAGGAGTAAAAATAGCGCCAGAATACAAATATTAAAAAAAAGAAAAGCCATCAAGGAAAAAGGCAAGGTATCATGCAGTGACTTTTATAGAGATAATATGTTTTCTGTTTAGTGGCAAACTTTGTGAATATGGAACCATTTTGGCATATGGAAACATTTCTTTCATCCTGCTTAAGGTATATTGATTATGGTAACTGATTTTCTCTCAGTAATAGGGCATTGTGATTTCCTATTGACTACTGTAACTGTTTTTAGGTTGCCCTGCTGACTGGTTGGAAATAAAGGTGGACAAATTAATCCCTGAATGTCAGCCCAGTAATTCAGAATCAGAAGGAAAGAGTACCGTGTTGATCTGAAATTTTCTGGGAACTTAAAAGATGCATAGTGAACTTCCTGACTTTGGAACATGTCCAGTATTCATAGCTGAATACCCCATAAGCCTTAGAAGAAAAATCTGCTGGGGGATGGGAGAGTAATCAAAAGCTGGCTAGATTTCAAGTCTGTCTCATCTAAAAGAATCGTACATTTTTAGCAAGTATGATTAACTGTGGGAAAGAATCACCAGGGGAGTAATGGATTCTTCACCTCCTCATGTCCTCTGATGCAGATTGTGTTTCCCTCCATAAGTGTATTCAGGCCATTGAGTTCAATACAGAAGATCAAATTATCCTTTGAATCTAGCACTTCTAATCCTCTAATAACACTTGTGACAATAGAGGCACTGGGCCACATGATTTATGCAATTGTGATGAGGAAGAAACACTCTCTTCTTTCCTTCCCTTGATACATCCTCAGTACTAACTCCTAAACAACAGTTATGTTTTTCTGAGACTTGACATGACAAGGTGCTTGCACTTTATGCCTTGAAGACCTTTCTGACTTTGTTTGCACACTATAACATGTCCTCTTTGATCTCTAAAGAGGCAGCAGGAGATACTATAGAAACCTTTTTTGAGCTGAGTTTAATGAGTTGTTCTTACAGGTATCTTTGTCATATGTGTCTTCACGAAGGGCTATTTTTGCCCTTGGTTATGTGCTTCAGTTCAGCAAAAAAGGCAGTCATCCTTGAATACGTTCAGTTTGGGATCTTGTTCCCGCAGCACCTATTATCTAGCTGGGACTGAGTGTTTGGCTCGATCTGGCCTCAGTCATGGCAGGAGCTGTGGCAGTCTGGAGTAACATTTCAGCAGAACCAGAGAGCTTTGCTGAGTTTCCTGTATCTGTGTTTTATTAAAAGGTCAACACGTGTTCCTGTTGGAGAAGATCAAGTCCTGCACCTGGAACTAGCCCAAGATATAGCACAACATTTTAACAAGAAATATGGAGAATTCTTTCCTGTGCCCAAAGCCATTTTAAGTGAGCTGGTCTTGGTTATTTTTTTTTCCCTTAACTGCACTTCGAAATTGAAGATGGATTTAAATATTGTGGAAATAGTTTCAGGGACCAAGAAAAGGGGGCAAACTGATATTTTGGGAGTGGAAAACTAAAAACTGGCAACAAGAGACTAGAGGCTGTGAAAATGAACTCCCAAGATAGATACAAGGCTTTAGAAATCCATGGTTGAGGAGTGTACGTGATGCCTGGTATTCTAGTCCAGGGACCAGATGCACTCTACTGCTGCCAGTCAGCCTTGCTCTTTAAGCACTGGACTTTTTAAGAGTAGGGTCTCTATTCCATGTTGCTCATTCAGCAGACATGTAAGCAACAAGGTAAGAGACCTCTAGCAAGCAGAATTCTTCAGTATCCGAGTGGGAGATGTTTACTTTAAACATGCCAAACAGCCTGTTGGTTTATATGTACAGTGCTCCAATTCTTTTTAAGGGTGTTTAATATATGCTTGAATATTTCAATATGTGTCTGTCACAGAGCTTAAGACTTTACGGTTTTGATCTTAGGAAGACTTATAAGGAAAATCTTCTCAGCCATTTTTGAGCAATAAGGTCATAGGCCGGGGGGTGAGGAGGAGTCAGATGGCGCAAATGGCATGTTTGTTAAGAAACGTGAAGAATTGGGCAAGGATGAAGCGTTGCATCTTTGTTGTAAGTAATGTAGAGGAATGCACAGCAGAGACCTTCGCCCCCAAAAGGGCAAGGAGCTCTCACCTTAGAAAAGACAGGCAGTAATAAACCTTTCTCAATTTTCAAGCCTCAGTGACAAAAATGGTGTTAGACCTAGAGTGGAGTTTTGAGAATATTACGGATTGCAAGCTCTGCAGTTTCTAATTGAGTACTAAGTACTATAAAGAGGAACTGAGTGTAGCCTGTGATGCAGTTGAGACTGTTTACCATTAAATAAAAACCTCCATTTGAAAAAAAATAAAAGAAAGAACATTTTGTTTTGTTCCCAAAAAGCATTCCTTCTTCATTTCACAAGTATTTAAACAACAGAATATCCTAGATGAATGGAGAAGGCATATTCAGACTCACTAGCTGTAGACAATTGAATTACCTGGACTCTTTCAAATTTGCAGAAAAGGGACAGACTCTTCCAAAAGGTGATTTCAGAACAAAGCACTTTCTGGGGTAATCTGAATTGTATGCTGGAAGAACCCTAGTCCTTTCACTGAGTACATAGGCCATCTGTGAGCAGTATGCAGGTAATTTAGTTGGCTGTATTAGGTGTCTAAAAACAATTGGTGTGAGTACTCTGTAGATAAGGGATACTTTATATACTCCATGAATGATATTTCTTGGTGAAAAACTGAAACGGTGTGGGTTGATGCTGTCAAAGTACTTTGCAATATTCTCCTAATGCCACTAATCCATTTCATGTACATGCATGTATCTTAGCAGTTTCTACAATATCCACACCTTTCTTATCTGAACAGTGCTTTACGTCTAACAGAGCTGGTCAGTGTTGAGTTAGAGAATCTTAAGAACTTTTTTTACTGAGGTTTAGGAGAGTTGCCAAGAGATTTTGAGTGGAAGAGTTTCCTGAAATAAGGAGATTAACTGTTATGGTGTTTTTTGGTTTTGGGGGGTTTTTTGGTTGCTGGTTTTTTTGTTTTTTTGTTTTTTTACCAGTGGACTTAACCTATTTCTCCACTGCTCAGAACCTTTCAGCAATGTGCAGTAATAGATGGGAGGGGAAATTTGGTGGGGGGAAATCAGCATGTAAGCCACATAAAATATTAGGAGTAGCCCCAGCAGAAGTTCCTGCTTAGTGAGGATGGGAGAGACAGAACAGGTTTCATTCAGTTTATGAGAGGAGGAAGGTGGCTTCTGAGAAGGACAGGAAAGATGCAAGGACTAACCAGAGCATATATGATTGCGCTCACAATTCATTTTTGAGCAAGGATAAACAGCTTCATCATATCATCATATGCTCATTGTTCTTAGCAATTGTCATAAGAAACCATTGTCTGTGCTCATAATTTTTCTTTTTTTAAAGGTACAACAAAGAAAATAAAATCCCTCAGAGATCCATCAGTGAAGATGTCCAAGTCAGACCCACAGAAGTTAGCCACTGTCAACATAGCAGACAGCCCTGATGAAATAGTGCTGAAATTTCGCAAAGCTGTGACTGACTTTACCTCAGAGGTGACCTACGACCCCGCCGCTCGCCCCGGTGTCTCCAATCTGGTGTCCATTCACGCTGCAGTAACGGGGCTCAGCATCAAAGAAGTGCTGCACCAAGCCACTGGTCTCGACACTGCTCACTACAAAATGGTGGTAGCAGAGTCAGTTATCCAAAAATTTGCTCCGATCAGGAATGAAATCAAGAAACTCCAGGAAGACAAGTCCCATCTGATAAAGGTTTTAGAGGATGGAGCAGAGAAAGCCAAAGAACTGGCTGCTCCTATCTATCAAGAGATAAGGAGACTGGTGGGATTTCAATAGAAGCTGCCGAGTAGTTGCAAGGACTTTTGTATCATGGGACAGAGATTTTGTTATTTATAACAAAATCATTTATTAATTATTAATCTTTTTGGTTTGAAAAAAACCCTTTTTTTTCCTGGAAGATCCAAGGAGAATTTTGGAGGTGATTGCATTTAAAAATGTACATGAAGCCAGGTATTTCCAGTGGGACCAGCATTAAGCTTGCCTGGATAGTCAAAGAGGGAGGACAGAAGCAATCACAATTCATGAAGAAATTGTGCAAAAGCAGATTATGAGGGTGCCAGTGTGGGTTTTTGGATTTTTCCATTGACTGCTGCAAGAAGCTGAAGTATAGGCAAGGTGATGAGAATTTAGCAGAAAGATTTGTAGCCCTCTCAAGAACATACTTAGCTGTGATCTTGGTACAGATGGACAGTTTATCCTATTGGGGGTTATTCAGCTTTGATATGATGATTGAACATGTTCTTGGATAACCAGAATAAAAGCAAAGACTTAAAAGTAAATGCTCAGGGTGATGAAGTGAGAACTTCCTGCTTCTGCCTATAGTGTCTTCAAATTCAGTGTGAATTATTTTTTTTGTATCTATGTAGTTTGTGTGAATTTCACTTCTGCCATTTGTGCCGTCCTGCTGGTCAGGTCTAAGGTACTTCAGTGAGAAATGACATGTGCTTCTGCTGCCCCTATTTCACCTGCTGTTCTGTTTAGCAGGGAGTACCAGGATTTTCAGTTCAGCACCAAGTCTAGGATTGCATTAAAAAAGGTGTGGAAGAGAAGACATAATCCTGAATCAAAGAAATCTTGGGTTGAGAATCAGAGATCTTCCTGTAAAGTTAACAAAATTGCTTCTCTTGAAAATTGTGCCAAGGCCAGAGCCAGAATAGAGTTAAATAAATCTTTATGGACTCTTCACTACTGAGCCTTGAGAAAGTGTAGTGGTGGGAGAACAGTGTTAGCCTGCCTGATCTTGAGCCTCACAAGATCCACAGACTTGGACCCATGGATTGTGGCACTTGTTGGGGGACGTGTGGCAAAGGGGCATTGCCAAAAGGAGATGCCATGTTCTGAAGAGGGGTAGTAGTACATGTTAAAAGGTAATGAAAGCCCTACTGGTCCTGTGCCAGCATATTTAACTGTGTCGTTACACTTCATGGTGCTGTGTTTGAAATTGCTGTTCTGTAACGTAAATTGAGTTAATCCTGTACTCTGGCAGCTCATAACCACTCTATGCCTGTGGCATTTGTCATGAAGGATTGCAGTCCTACATGACTGAGTTAGTAAAATATGGGGGGGGGGGGGGGGGGGGGGGGGGGGGGGG